>JAJONR010008489.1:0-39543 GCA_029582245.1 Solanum etuberosum | reverse complement strand
TTTTTTTTTCTCAAAAAACGTTATGAGGACCTCCGTAATGAGTTGGGGAACCACCACGTATACTCACACCATTTTTAACGCCTGTTTTCGCATTTATAGACCATTTTTTAGAAATTACCCTAATTCCTCAATTTTTCGTGTGTATTAGCCCATGGATCTATCACCCAGAGCACCCAAAAAAAATTCTCAAAAAACCTGATGAGAACCTCCGTAATGAGTTGGGGAACCACCATGTATACTCACACCATTTTTTAACCCCCATTTCCGTATTTACAGACCTTTTTTTAGGAATTACCCAAACTTCTCGATTTTTCGTGTGTATTTAGCCCATTGATCTGGTGCATCGGAGCACCCAATTTTTTTTTTCTCAAAAAACGTTATGAGGACCTCCGTAATGAGTTGGGGAACCACCACGTATACTCACACCATTTTTAACGCCTGTTTTCGCATTTATAGACCATTTTTTAGAAATTACCCTAATTCCTCAATTTTTCGTGTGTATTAGCCCATGGATCTATCACCCAGAGCACCCAAAAAAAATTCTCAAAAAACCTGATGAGAACCTCCGTAATGAGTTGGGGAACCACCATGTATACTCACACCATTTTTTAACCCCCATTTCCGTATTTACAGACCTTTTTTTAGGAATTACCCAAACTTCTCGATTTTTCGTGTGTATTTAGCCCATTGATCTGGTGCATCGGAGCACCCAATTTTTTTTTTCTCAAAAAACATTATGAGGACCTCCGTAATGAGTTGGGGAACCACCAGGTATACTCACACCATTTTTAACGCCTATTTCCGCATTTATAGACCCTTTTTTAGGAATTACCCAAATTCCTCAATTTTTCGTGTGAATTAGCCCATGGATCAAGATCTCCGGAGCACCTAAAAAAAATTTCTCAAAAAACTTTATGAGGACCTTCGTAATGAGTTGAGAACCATATGTGTACTCACACCATTTTTAACGTCCTTTTCCATATTTACAGACCCTTTTTTAGGAATTACCCAAAATCCTCGATTTTTCGTGTGTATTAGCCCATTGATCTGGCACCCAGAGCACCCAAAAAAAAATTCTCAAAAATCTTTTGGAGGACCTCCGTAATGAGTTGGGGAACCATCACGTATACTCACACCATTCTTGTAATGCATGTCTCCGCATTTAGAGACCCTTTTTTTAGGAATTACCCAAATTCCTCGATTTTTCGTGTGTATTAGCCCATTGATCTGGCACCCCGGAGCACCTAAATTATTTTCTCAAAAAACTTTATGAGGACCACCGTAATGAGTTGGGGAACCATCACGTATAGTCAAACAGTATTTTTAACGTCTATTTTCGCATTTACAGACTCTTTTTTAAGAATTACCCAAATTCCTCGATTTTTCGTGTGTGTTAGCCCATGGATCTGGTGCCCTGGAGCACTCAAATATGTTTTCTGAAAAAACTTTCTGAGGACCTCCGTAATGAGTTGGGGAACCACCACGTACGCTCACACCACTTTTTAACACCCATTTCCGCATTTACATATCCTTTTTTTGGAATTACCCAAATTTCTCGATTTGTCGTGTGTATTAGCCCATGGATCAGGCGCCTTTGGGGCACTCGAAATTTTTTTCATAAAAATTATATGAGGACCTCCTTAATGAGTTGGGAAGCTATATGTATTGTCCCACTGTTTTTTACGCATATTTTCTCATTTATGAGCAAACTTTTAAAAATTACCCGACTTTCACCGATTTCGTGTGTATTAGCTCATGAATCTGGCGCCTTAAGGGCACCCCAAATTTTTTTATGTCAAATTGTATTCGACTAAAAATACCTTTAATCTATGTTGCTCAGACTCTCCAACAATAATGTGACATCCGTTGAATCCTCCAAAGCATCCATTGATTTTTTTAAGAATCAATGCAACATCGCTTTTTTTACTCTTTTTCTAATATCTTGTGACACAATATCGGAATATGACAACAATCAATTATTTTGAAGTGCTTTAATGGATTTCTCAAATAAAACTACCTAAAATAAATGTATCCTCAAATGATTTTATGCGACAAGAAATTAAGAGCGGTGAAATTTAAGGTCTATTTCACACATAGCTCATTTACTTTAGTTTTAACAACAAAAAAGAAGTGAAATTTACAACTCCAGTATATTACATAAATTATGTTACTGTAACTTGATACAGGAGCCCGTGTAAGCACGGGCTCAATATATGTTAATATTTTTCTTATTTTAATTTATGAAATTCGAAGAGTCGATCAATTTTTTTATATTTTTTTATATGTATTAAAAATCTTATAAATTGTAATTTTTTGTGATTTATAGTACTTTGTGCGTCATTTTTAAATATATGATGGCATATTAGGGCTTATAAGTTATATAAACTATATTGATAGTGTTAATTTCTTGATAGTTTTGATTTAAAATCTTTTACTAACATTTATCAGTGGAGCTAAAAGAATATGGCTACAACTCTACCCTATAGAATAGAAGCTCTCAAAACCTTAGCTTTCCTATCAAATTTCAATGTTTTGTGGTGTAGGACACTAGAAGATTACTTAAAGCAAAATAACAAGTTTATAAAAGAGTACAACAAAAGGGAAAAGTGTTTTTCACTACAATCAACACATCAAGATTAAGTCTTCCTATATCTTCACATGAGAGCCAAGTCTCTGCTTACTTCAAAGCATACCCTAAAAACAAGGGGAGAAAAACACTCTTTCATTTCAATTTGTTTGTCTGGTTTTGACTTAACACGAAAGTAAAGATTATTTTTTAATAGGTAATTTTAAAATAAAAATATGTAGGATGTACCAAAATATGAGGTAGAAAGCTAAAATTAAGGAGTTATTAGAAAAGGAAAGAAACATTCTTTTTTAATAAACTAAAAAGGAAAGTAACACGATCAAATTGAAACGGAGAGAATAAACCCTTAGGAAACCACACATATAAATAAGAAGCCAAGAACTCATATACTCTTCATCACAACTTCAAAAGTCATCAAGAACTTTCAACAAAACTCATAACAATTTCCCAACACATCAAAACTATGGATAACAACTTCCCGTTTCCACCACCACCACCACCATCTTCCTCTGATCAAAGCTACACCATAGTAATATTCGTTTTCTCGACGTTCGGTTGCATCTTACTTGGCCTAGCTATTCTTGCCTTTTGCACATATTTCTTGAAGAAAAAGAAGAAGAGCACAATACTAGTTGAAGAAAAAGAAGTGAAACACATTGATGATCATGTTAAAATAAAGGAAGCAATTGTTGAAGGACCTCATGGGAAACTTGAGACAATAGTACTCTCAGTGGAAGAAGATTTGCATGAACAAGATGACATTGTAAGGACAAAGAAAGAGTTAGAAGAAGTTCATCATCATAACTTCTTACATGCTAATAATAAATCTTCAGAAATTACACCTTCTGCTCTTGAAGCTGCCCATAGACAAACTTAAGCATCAATTCATGATTTTTATTTTTATTTAAAAATAAAAATAAAAAATGACAAGAATGAGAGTTACTATTGTATAAAGTTAATTATAATTACTATTCTTTCTTTTGATGTTTTAATTTCTTTAAGTCACAACATGCTCACATACCATTCAATTCTTCTTTATGACGTGGGCGATCCTCACCTATTGAGTTAACTTTTTTGGTTGAATTAGACTCAAGATCTGTTTTACATGATATCGAGCATCCTATTGACTTTGGACCTAAAGGCCGGCCTAGTAACCTTTTGGAATAAAGAATCCCCATTGACTAGTATACTCTTCAGGGGCGTAGCTACACTCATGTTGACACCCTTTGTCGGAAAACTATACCGTATATACAAGTAAAATGATAAATAAAGTGGTTAAATAACATATTCTGGATACCCTTGACACAATAATATAATGTAGCTCAATAATTTCAGGCGCCTTAAAAGAGCAAAGACATGCAAACTTAAAGTGTTTCTGTTCGAATGATACTCCTCTCGGTCCATATTAGTTATTTCATATTTTTGTATTTTTTTAGAAAAATAAAATTAATAGCCTTAATCATAAGAGTATGTCTAAAATGTTTATCTCTTCTTAAACGTCTCACTTAATAATAATCCATCGATTTCATATTAATTGAATTTGTGAGGTAATGCACACTTATTAAGAGAAATATTTAAGGACATAATTTGAACCACACTTTCCATTATTGTTCTTTGTGAAATCATAAATATAAATTTTTAAGTAGTGTGATTTATCTTTTAAAAAATATCAAACTTCATTAAAGAAAATGACAAATATGAAAAAAAAATTCAAATATCCATCTTGAACTTTGAACAATGAAAAACCCTTAAAAATTCAATTAATATGAAATAGAGGGAATACTCTGTCAATTAAAATAGTATAGGTAGATTTTTTGGGGGAAAGGAGTAAATGAATTGTTCTTTTTAATGTCAATATTCTTAAACAAATTTAGTTTGTCAAAACGATTGATATTACGCTAGTTAGCGCAAAGTTTAAACTATTTAGCGCATATAATTAGAACTCCAAGCTTTATGATTACTTCTGAAGTATTAATGGAAAGCTTAAACTATTTAGTCTAAAAATTATTTATTAGATCAATCAATTATATTATTTAGAAAAGGTCACAAGCAACATATTTAATTCAAATTGCGTTAATCCTTTGATAGTGGTAATATGAATAGCAAAGAAAAATATTTGATGAAGTAAAAGAGAGAGATTTTTATTGATTTTCTTAGCTCAAATGATGAATATTCTTGAAAATCTGTGATTGGACTGTGGGACACTAATCATCAGTTAAGCAAAATAATAAAGGGAAATTAAAGAAGTATAGAGCAAACAAAAAGTGTTTTATACTGTAATCATCAGAATATTAAAGCTAAGATAAAGTCTTCCTAGTCTTTACATGAGAGCCAAGTCTCTGCTTACTTGAAAGCATACCCCAAAAGAGAGAATTTTAATTAATTAAAGGGGAAATGTTTAAATATATCATCGACTTTTGAAAACAAGGCTCATTTATGTCATCCGTTAATTGTTTGCTAGCTCATCTATGTCAGTTTCGTTTTAGAAAAGGCTTATCCATGTCATTGTTTGTTAACTAAAAACAGTTCTGCTTTTGCAAAACCATTTTTTACTCGTGGTCAATTATGATTCGGTCATGTCATTAATTAAAATTATTTTTTAAGGAAAAAAGGCTCAAATATGTCATCGAATTTTGAGAAAAGGGCGCTTACCTATGTCATTTCAGTTAACAAATAATGGCATGTATAAGCCTTTTTTCAAACAGAAATAACATAGATGATGAACCAAACTTTTAACGGATAACGTAAATAAGTCTTTTCTTAAAATTCGATGAGGTATTTTACCTTTTTCCCTAAATTAAAATAACAAAAAACACATGAGAGAGCTAAATGAAAAGAACCTTGGGAATATTCAGCACTTATAAATAAGCAGCCAATAACTCTTTTTGTCTACATCACAACATCAAGAGTCATCAAGAACTTGCACAAAAAAAAAATTATAACAATTTCCCAAGATTTTAATTCCTATGGCAAACAATTTGAATAACTTCCAATTCCCATATATCCCTACCCATCCACCACCCCCTCCTCTTCATCCCATCTCTCCACCACCCCCTCCTCCTCATCCCACCTCCCCACCACCTCACCCCCACCCTCCTCCTCCACCACCTCATCCTCATCCTCATCCTCCACCATATGTTCCACCACCACCATCACCGCCTCACAATTACATCATAATAATATTCGTTTTCTCGACGTTCGGTTTCATTTTACTTGGCCTAGCTATTCTAGCTTTCTGCTCATACTTCTTGAAGAAAAAGAAGAAGAGTACAATGATAGTTGAAGAGAAAGAAGTGAAACACATTGATGATCATGTTAAAATGAAGGAAGCAATTGTTGAAGGACCTCATGGGAAACTTGAGACAATAGTACTCTCAATTGAAGAAGATTTGCATGAAAAGGATGATATTATAAGGACAAAGAAAGAATTAGAAGAAGTTCATCATCATAACTTATTGCATGCTAATAACAAATCATCAGAAATTACACAAACTGCTCTTGAAAATAGCCATGTGTAGTTGCCTTATCAAAGGCTAATGGTTGATCATTAATTCTATCACAATTATTGAGTACATGATCGTCTCATATTAGTTGTCACATTTATTTTTTACACGTTCTTTTAAGAAATCATAAATAAAAGTTTTTTTTTTTTTTTGACTTTTTTACCATTTTCCCTCTCTAACAAATTGCACTTTATTTGAGAACATGATTAAGCTAATCTTAGTTCAAGAACATTTAATGAAATAAGAATAATCAAATTTTTATTTTGATTTTGTAAAATGAAAAGTAAATTGAAACAAATATTTTTAGTCACCTTGACAACTAATATTTACGGTATTAGATGTATGCGATCGACTTATTGTTAAATGATAGTATATAATATATGTTCCCTCTACACAATTTTAATTTTACATGATAGACATTTACATTAGGAGTGGTAATTACCTTCCATTCATGATATACATTCTCATTAAGAATGGTAATTACCTTTTATTCTATTTTCTAACTCTGGAAAATAATATTTTGACTCGGAACCTTTTCCTAACAAAAGAAGTCCTCTCTTATTTCTTGAACTTGAACTCATGATTTCTTGATTAAACTAGGTATGAATATATTTTTTAAAATTGATCTAATATTATTTATTGCATACATGCTTTAAAAAGGTTAAATGATGCATTTGATTAAATATTAAGTTATTTATCGAGAGTAACGTCTATCAAATATTAAGTTATTTAAACATTGGCTTACGCTTATAAGCTTGATCTTGATCCTCTTGAAGTATTTCCTTATCTTGATGCTATATCTTGGAATCACTCATTAATGTAGGGGCCATTGCTAACCCAGATGTGATCATAAATTGACAAAGTATAACATTTTTACGTTTATCACTATAGTTGGATAGCTTATTATAACCACCATTATAATATCTTTAATTTGTAAGGTCAAATATGAAAATAATATTTCTAATTTCGTGGGTGTTGATATTGTGTGTATATTTTTGAAATTTTCCTAAATATAAAGTGAAATTAACCTCACACTTTACTTCCCTTAAGGCCTAAACTAAGTAGTCGTGTAAATCATGAAAATAAAACAATAAAAAAATAAAAAAATAAAGAAACTATCTAATAACACAAATATTCCTACTATATTTACTAATTCTTTCTATAGTTTGAAATAATTATATTTTATATCACTAATTATTAATTTCATACCAGATTTCAAGTTGGATACACCTAGATACATGTTTATTGTAAACAGATACATTGAAATAGGGAAAGAGGTTAGCAAGAACAGGAGGGAGACTAGCGAGATTTGTCTATGTATCCCAGATACATGCGAATCACACTAGATACATGTATATGGTATGTATCTTGGATACTAGATACATAGGAGAGTGGCGAGCTAGATGGGAGGGAGACGAGCGAGATTTTTTTATGTATCCCAGATACATGCGAATCCACTTGGATACAATGTATCTAGAGCAAATTACACCTAGTTTTGACCTCATGTATCCCGAGATACATATATTTGGACGTATCTGGACGCACTAAAATTTGATAAAATGCATAATATTACAAACTAGCATGTATCTAAGTAATTAACTCTCAAACCAGTGAGATTTTTATAAGTTATTCATTAAAAATCACTTTATTTGAAATTTTTTGAAGTTTGGAGTTGTAGTCTCATGCTAAGTCTTTTAACATCTAGTTGGGCCTAAAAAAATCTAAGCAAAACTTTGGTTTTTCTTCTTGGCATATTAAGTACTTCAAAGATATTTACATAACTCAAAGATTGTCTATACAAACATGAGATGATGATATAGAAAAAACCAAGTCTCAAATTGACAAATATGACCTTAAATATTTGAGTAAAGAAGTGACCAATGTAAGAGTATTTTGGGGAATTTGCAACATATTTTGTATGTAGATGTATTTGTCTTGGACTTGAGAGCAATTGCATCCTCACTTTCCTCCCCATTAAATCTTCTTCCAATTCATGATTCATAAATAAGCTTTCTCCTAAGGCTTTTCTTTCTCCATTTTTTTCTCTTTATCCAATTGGTATTTTTACTTCCTTTTTCTATTCAAAAACTTCAAATAGCATCCATATAGTTCTCTTACAACCAACATATCAAAATCTTGTACAAACTTCAGCTTTTCATCAGGTAATTGTTTATAGTAATCTAATAGTTAATTATATATTTTTCTTTCAAGTAACAATAATTCAATAATGACGAATTGTCATTGAGATATTTGAGGTACTACGTACTCTAATTAAGTAGTGAACAACATATTAATTTTGTACTAAAACTCTTCGCTTTTTCAAACACATATGGTTTTCCTTAAAATTTGAGTTTATTAATTTTGAGTTTTAGTAAAAAACAGTTATTATTAAATTATAGATAAAATTATAGACACAAATTAAGGTGAAGGAGGAGTGTTTCGTGCACATATATATGTCCATTTATTATGATCACGTTGTATCACACACCCACACTTATCATTTCGTGATTTCAAAGTTGCTCCAGGTGGATCTGTCTGGATTCATAGTATTTCCAAAAAAATAAAGAATATAATGCCACTGATTTTAGTACTACATTTTTAAAGTTCTATGAGTCGATTAGCAGTACATCAAAAATGATTTTTAGCGATAATTAATTAATAATAATAGCTTAATTATTGTTAAATATGTTTTTTAGAGGTAATTAACACTAGTCTTTGTAAATATCTCTAAAATCTGTAGCGATATTAAATCTAATGACAATTAACTAATATTAATAAAGACTTTAATAATATTTACTAATGTGCATATTTATTGATGTTAAAAGTTATTTTTATTATAATGATAGTTAAATTAAAGATTGTGAATCCCCGTGTACCCATTTAATTCTTTCCTCTCCACTATAGTAAGTAAGTACGCCACTGCCCATATGACCCATCCTTCATTTTTATTTGAGAAGCCCGTCTCTTTTTGGATCAAGTTTAGATATTTGAGCCTTTTTTTCCTTTGTGTCTACTTTTATATTTACGGGGAGAAGTATTAAAAACGCTATGAATATAACATGAATTATTAGTTTTATTGTTGAATTATTGATAGTTTTAAAACACTCATGTACTTGATTAACTCAATTTGATTATATCTTCAATCTGAAATATGACATAGTAATTGGTCTCAAATTTTTGTATGAGCATGAGGCTCTTAATAGAAAGCTGAGAGAAGTGCTGAAAAACTCCTAAAGTTGATGAGAATTTAGGGGTGTATTTCACTCATGTGGCTAGATCAGGAGTGTATTTAATTTCAGTTAGTCAAGTAGAACGGTGATTTTAAATACTTTCAATAATATGTGTACATATATCTATGACCTTAGATGTAGTAACAATAGATTATTATTTTTCCAGCGACAATAAGTAGAATCATTGAGCAGCTAATGTCATTGCATTGAAAATTGTTTATTTGCTTAGCGATATTTATATAGAATGTTGATTATAAATATTTCTACTTATTATAATATAGCAATAATTCTCTAAAAAAAAATTGTGTATTATGTCTTCAAACTTTGGTCACAATTTTATATTTAGACATATTATCCAGAAATACATTCCTATTATGATTAAATGTAAAACACGTGAAACTTAAATATAAGTAGAAAATAAAATTGAGCTTTATTTTTTTTTTTAAAAAGAACTAAATTAAACAGGAAAAAAAGAAATTTTCTCCCAACTCTAATATTGTCATCTTCTTCTTCTTCTTCTTCTCCACATTTCCCTCATCTTGCCACTTCACTCTCTCATTTCAGCCATCAATTGAAAGCTTCTATAAAAGGGTAAGCTTTGAGATTTACATTGCTGGTGTTAAAATATTAATGGGTATTTTGGCACGGGTATCTATGAAACAATCTTAGAATTTTTGGTATGAAATGTTATTTGGTGAATAGTTTTTGATTGTTTTGTTGTAAATAAAAGAACTTTGAATAGACTTCTGTTAGTTTTGGTATTGAAACATTCATTCTATTCATAGATATTCAGAAATTTGTGAAGTTGCTGTAGAATTCTTGGAGATGATGCCTATTAGAAGTGTGGGGGGATGAATTAAAGATGGTTTTAGGTGTAAAGTTTGGACCTTTATGATGGAGCTATGTCATTTATGGTGGATGGTTTAAGTATTTCATACCTTTGTATTCTTTGCAATTTACTCAAGTTTGAAATGTTATTATCAGTTCACCAATTTCAAAATGATTTAAGTTTTTTTTTTTTTTTCCTTTTTTAAGAGTTACTCTTAAGATTCCCCAGTTAGTCTTTTCATTGCAGAGTGATATGGTCTGAGTGGAGATCTTGTTATTTCAAAATATTTTTTTGGATGTTTAGTATTGCGTACTCCATCTTAAATGGAGCTACATGGTCAATGAGGATTCATGTAGCCGACCCCAACTTGCTTGTGATTGAGTCACAGTATTGTTGTTGTAGTGTTATGTACTCCATCCGTTTTAAAAAAGAATGAAGAGGTTCAAAGTAGAGGGTGGAACCATCTGCTTTTCCGTATCAATTTGGACGTTGATTTGTTCATCCTTTGAAATAAAATGTATATAATTATTAGAGTTAGCTTAAAATGGTTACAAGTTCTGTTCCAAGTTCTGAGATGACACCTTCATATGGACATACTTCTTCCCCTTTCCCCGGTTCACGTTCTTTGTGTGCTTCAGACTTGGTTTGCGGTAATGTATTATAGATTGTTTAACATGTTCGGATTATGTATTTTGAAGTCAATGTATAGCCAAGGTTCAGGACACTGATCCAACACACAGTAAGTTGGACTGATGGAAATTAAAGAAGTTTGTTAAGTTCCGGTGTCTCTGATTTTGTTCTTTCTTATTAAAGCTAAAAGGTTTGAAGTATGTTGGGCTAGTTAGTTTACTGTCCTAATTTGTGATTTTTTGGGGGTAATTCATGCTTTTTGCTTTTTGATGTAGATTTGGTACCGGCTGGACTTTGTGCTGGAGCTTACCAGTAATTTTCTTTTCATTTTAGTGGAGAACCATTAGAAGTTGGATCAGCTGCCTCTTTGGGAGTTACCTTTGTAGCCACTACGATTGACCTTTTTTGATATCTCCCTTACAGCTGGTGATGAATATAAACTTATAGTTCCTTCATTTTTTGATATCTTGAATGGCTGGATCTTTGTTGCCAGTGGGTAAGGCGGTCCTACGTTCCCGCCAACCCTCCAACTGTTATACCTTCAATGCTGATCTCCAGCATCCAAAGTCAATTCCAATTCTCCCTCCATATAAGAAAAGAGTCAAACAGAACAATACTTTGAACAAATCGGTGCTCTTAAGTTCATTAGTTTCCCAATACCGGTTAAAACCGGTTTCTGCGCTTGACTCAGATGTTCCCCGCCCTATTGATCAGGTACTCACCCCCTTCCATATGCATCTAATAATGGTTGTTGGGCTCATTTTTAAAAGTAAGCTTTGGGTGATGTTAAATGTAGAGTTCAGAAGATTTAAAGAGTAGCGAGAGCTTTAAGCAATGGGATTCATTGACTGCAAAATTTGCAGGAGCTGCAAATATTCCGTTTCTCATATTACAACTGCCTCAAATAATACTCAATGCTCGTAACCTTCTAGCAGGAAATCAAGCTGCATTATTTGCTGTTCCATGGCTGGTATGGTATTCTACTTCTATTGTAGCTACTTATAACTGTGGTCTTATTAATGTTGAGAGATAAATACTCTGAGATGAACATAATACAGGGGATGTTCACTGGATTGCTTGGCAATTTGTCTTTGCTATCATACTTTATCAAGAAGAGGGAGACGGAAGTGGTCGTTGTGCAAACTTTGGGCGTCGTGACCATTTATATTGTGATATCACAACTAGCCATGGCTGGATCTATGCCTTTACCTCATTATGCAGTCACTTCTGTTGTTATTGCCTGTGGTCTTGTTGTGAACTTCATGAACTACTTCCACTTGCTCAATCCCGTAATCTGGCGTTATTGGGAGGATTTCATTACTATTGCTGGCTTATCTGCACTTCCCCAAGTAATCACCCTCTCTTATCTTTCATTTTCTACTCATCCATATGGATAATTCAGTCGATAGATTCTTATATTTGTTCTGGCACTCTGCACCATGCATTGTACAGGTTATGTGGTCAACTTTCATCCCATATGTTCCAAATACCATCTTGCCTGGTGCTGTAGCTTTCGTTCTGGCTATCCTGGCTGTCTTTATGGTAAGCTTTGACATCTGCAGCTTGTACATGTGGTTACTTTTACAAGGATAATGTTGAAATGGCCATATCTGTTATTCTGCCTTGAAGTGAACTAACTGAAGTAAAATATCACAATGCCAGAAAAAGAAGATATATATTTTTGCTTGACTTGATAAATAGAAAGGCAATGTTGAAAATCATTCTAATAAGAGGGTTGTATTTTCTGAGGAGTACTAGAAGAACACAACTCAACATCTGCACTGGGAGAATGCTCGACTCTATGTTCAAATTGGTGTTGTTTCTGAACTACTGTTGCCACACAAGAAGCAAAGAAGGGTTTTTTTTCTTTATTCATGACTGAGGAAGAGAGATGACACCTCTCTGGCATTGGGTGGGATAACTAGCTATCAGTCAATCAATTCTTTTCATATTTCTTCCTTAATATTAATGAAAGGTTTCAGTTTTCTGATATAAACTGGAAGGGCAAGTCTTAAGTGGTGGCTCAACTAGGCGATTGAGCACTTGTATCCTGGATTTTGATGAGTCTTTTCGCTTTGTGTTCTTATTGAATAAGGTATTATTTTTAAAGGTACAATAATGGAATGCATGTTGAAGCTCGAAATTCTTCAGGGAGATTGTCACATCTGACTGATGTACCTCGAAGTATGGAAGCTTCTGTAGTGGCTTACTATGATTTTTTTTGTCATTTTGCTCTATGGTGACCATAACTGGAACTTGATCTGAAAGTTTTCTACTTGCTTTTATTGCATATATCACACGTATAAGAGAACTCTTAACTTTCAGGTTACCAAATAATGTCACAAAGGCAGTAGCTCACATTGACTTTTCTTCACTTTGATTAGGATTAACAATTACCTTTTGTTCATTTTCCTTGGTTCAAGAGCAAGCTAGAGACTTTTGTATGCACTTTATGTGGGGAGATAATTTTGTTAAGCTTGAGAGAATGAGAACATGGATCTGAACTATTCTGAATTTCTAGCTACTGTTCTTTACAGTCTCGGACTGGGAAACTTCCAGAGAAGGGCATCAAATTTGTAGGATCATTATCTGGATGGACTGCCACTCTTCTTTTCATGTGGATGCCAGTTTCACAAATGGTAGTTTCTATAAAGTTATTTTGGAGTAAAAATGTCAAATCTTAGTTTTTTCACAAGTTTGAGGTTCCTCTCCTGACTGATACCTTCTGTCTAGTGGACGAACCTTCTAAATCCAGATAATATAAAAGGTTTATCAGCTCTTTCGATGTTGCTTGCAATGATCGGGAATGGACTCATGATTCCACGAGCACTCTTTACTCGGGATTTGATGTGGTATGGCATCTTACAATTGTTTTCCCTTGCATTACAAACTTCCTTTTTCTTCTTTAGCTGTCAAATTAGATCTAGAGTTCCTCACATCACCAATTTATTTTTCCTTACAAGCATCATTGTCCGATTTTTCTACATCTTTTTTTTTTTATATAAGGTTCTTGTTTTCTTCCTTTTCTTTTTTGTTATCGTGAACCTTCAGAACTAAATTTGTTCACATTTGGTGCAATTCAAATTTTCTTTTGCAAATTTCTTCATTAAATTTCACCTACTTTTTAAAATAAATTAAAAATACAATGTGATTTGCTGATGCCTATGCAAAAATGTACCACCTGGTCAACTGTATTAGTCCAGCTAGGCTGAGTATTTCTTTTAGTTCTTCTTTATGGTGTTTAATTTTCCCCTCTTGATTAATAACAGGTTCACTGGTTCAACTTGGGCATGCATTTTTTATGGATGGGGAAACCTTGTCTGCTTATATTGGTAAGTTGTGCAGAAGTGCTGTGCTCAATAGTTTTCAAGATTTATTCAAGAATTGAGCATTGTTCTACTTACTAAATCCCGTTTGTTCTGCATCCAGCTGCAAAGTTATAAGCAGGGAATTTTTCTTGGCTTCAACAACTGCCTTTGTAGCATGGCTGGGTAACATACTCACTTCATTTATTTTCTTTTAACTTGAATTTTTGGTCTCTCACATGTTTAACTACTGTTTTGGCAACAACTCTATGCCTTGTTCGTCAATGGCTCAGCCAGTCACCCCTCGGGGAGCCTCATGATGGCCTTTTCCCCCCTTCCCTGCATGTTAAACTTTTGCATTTTGCTGATGGCAATATGACTCCTCTTTTCTTTTCTTTTCTTTTTGTGGATGAAAACAGTGTTCAGCTTCTGGAGAGACACACAAGTATATGGTTATAATTCTCCGTTGAAATCGTTGAAGGAACTGATTTCTGGTTCATAACTGATCCTACTTGTCCTACCTTGGTGGCTTTGGCTATATGTTTGAAATGCAAGAATGTTCAAGTTTGGCATTTCTACTATGAATCAAGTGCTTTTCTTTAGAAGATTTGGTGAAAGTGCTTTTGGCAAATGTTTTTGGGGGTTACATCAGGCAAGGTCTAGTTGCAATGTCAAATTATTCAGCATATGGTAATGAGGAAGGTTCCTGTGGTTCTTTTACATGTAATGTTAATCAATAATAAAGCTATCAATGCAATGTTAGTGCAAATATATTTGTTGTATTTTATTTTGGGACCATCTTAATAAATAAAAAGTTAAACCAGTTTTGCAAAAAAATAATGCAGTTTAAGGTTGTCCAATTATTTTATAGGCTTGATCAGATTATGTGTGTGTGTGTGTTGGATTGGATTACTAGTTAAAATATGATGTGGAACAATAAAAATGAAGTTAGAATTTTGAAAATTTATACATGATTTTCGAGGCGTTCAGTCGTATTCTTAGTCTTGCTTTTGATTCCACCATCACTTGTTGATTGTGTTTAGGTTATTGCATTATTCTGTGGCTTTGTTTTTCTACTGTCGTTTTCCCCTTTTCATTTTCATACCTATTTTGATATGTTGTACTCGAACCGAAGATTCTCCGGAAACAGCCTATGATTTTCATTTTCATACCTATTTTGATATGTTGTACTCGAACCGAAGATTCTCCGGAAACAGCCTATGATTTGTGTAGGCTCTACCCTCTCCATCCAAACCTGGATTTCAGAGATAACCTATGCACTTTAGGAATGTAAACCCTGTATAAGATCCAAGGAATTTCTTGTTGCAACATAAAGACCAAACTTCTTTTAGTCATTGGAAGTGTTTTAATGATTCATTGTAATCTAAAAGATCAGAGTATTTAGTATTTATAGCCTGAATTAGGACTTCCAGTGTTTCCATTTCTCTTTGCTATTTCCTTTTTCATGTAATGTAATGATTCAATCAACTAGAAAAACAACATTCATGTGACTGGTTGTTCTCAAAAAGGTGATAAATCCAACAGCCATTCTGTAATGCAAATATTCCAAGTAGGCGATTTCATTTCTAAAAATTATTTTAAAGCACAACATCATGAATGTGACATGGAAATGACCAAAACTCAAAAAGTGTCTTTCAAAACATGCAAATATTATTACACAATATGTTAAGCAAACTCGGGCCTTTTAGAACACATATACTTTGCCTTCAAACTCTACTTTAACATAATTTTACCGTTTGTTTTATTACATTCAAGCTCTATACTACAAGGTAATAGGGGATAATATATTGTCCTATTCTCCCTATTTAGCATATTTCAATGTCCCATAGTGATCATACAACGCAGGCCTTCCCCTTTCAGCATAATGTCAAATGCTTTATTGATCTCTGAAAATGGTACTTGGTGGGTGATGAACTTCTCCAGTTCTAGTTCCTGAAAAGTTTAGGCCGGAATAAAGTTTAACTTCTATGCACCGACAGTTGTTCGAGTATATCAATCGAGTATATCAATACTATGGTGAAACGTTTACCTTATTCATGTACTTGGCCACCACAGATGGAAGATCAGTTTTGGGCTTGTAGTTGCCAAAGAAGGTGCCCTTGAGTGTCCTCTCATTTAACAGATTCATAGGATTAGTTTTGAATGCGTCGTCTTTGTTTGGCACGCCGACAAGCACAGCCACACCCCAACCCTGTAAATCAAGTATGTCACAAGATTGTGACACTTACATTTGTGATAAAAGAGATGGAAAAAAAGATATAACAGATGAGAATTGTTACATCATGAACACATTCAAAAGCGGAGATCATAGCGTTCACATTTCCAGTACACTCGACACTCCGGTCAGCACCTCCATCGGTCATCTCAGCGATTACCTGAAAATCATCGCGCAAACCTCAGACAAGAAGTTGCAAAACTAACACTTCACATGATATGTTATGTCCAGTAGAAACAAGATGGATATGCCAGACACACACAAACCTCCTGGACAGGCTTATCATGATCTTTTGGATTCACAAACTCTGTGACACCAAACTTCTTGGCTGTAGAAATTCAAAAGAAGAGCAGAAAATCAACGAATTTATAAGAATCGATTACAGACATTACATTCTTGTTCATCGATAATCAAATGCACTCACCATCATTGAATCTGCTGGGATTCAAATCAATGCCAATGATCCTAGAAGCCCCAGCTAGCCTAGCTCCTTCAGCAGCCTAATACAATATGACGGAGAAAGCGTTCTCAAGCACGTGGTTATGACAACGAAAATTGCATCGAAAAATAGAGGGTGGAATGTGTACACACAGCAAGGCCAACAGCTCCCAAACCAAAAATAGCCACAGTAGAACCTTTAGTAGGTTTGGCAACATTCAGAGTTGCACCAAGTCCTTCAGAAAACATGAACTCCATAAGACAAATATCCAATTATAAAAAACTTACTCAAATGAGTAATTGGCTATAGTTCAATAAAACCTGTTGAGATTCCGCAACTCAGGACGCAAACTTTGTCAAGTGGTGCCTGTGGATCAATCTTGGTGACGCATCCTGAATGAGCAACGGTGTATTCACTAAAAGTGGAAGTTCCAACAAAGTGGTATATCGGCTCCCCATCCTTGGAAAATCTTGTTTGACCATCACTAATCATAACTCCCCTGTCAGTATTTATTCTTAGGAGTTCACACATGTTGCTTTCTGATGATTTACAGTGACGGCACTGCTGGCATTCTCCGGTGAACACGGGAAGAACATGATCTCCTGGTTGGAGATCTGTAACACCTTCACCTACACTCTCCACAATTCTACAGCCACGCAAATGTAAACACGTATAAGAATATATATATATACTGAATAAGTATGAAAATAATATAAGAAAATCAACTAAACATAAAGGGTCATACCCTCCAGCTTCATGTCCGAAAATTCGAGGAAACAGAGGTGTTTGCCCCTGCAGCAAAACAGAGGATTTCAAATCAAATCGTACACCATCAAGATGGAAAAATATGCAAAGGGAACCACCATGATCGCGAAAAAAGGTATAAGCAGCACAGACGAAGTGATATTTAACAAAGACGACAACTTTATATGTCAAAAACCTCATAAAAAAAACAATTTTATTGGGATCACATAGGTAACAACAAGTATAGTCATTATACATATTCTACCAAACTTTCTACCTAATAAACAGAATCCTTTGCGCTTCTAACACCAATAAGCATGATCAACACAGAAAATGAAAAATTAAGAACCCAAAGTTCACAGAGTTAGGTAATTAACTACATAGTGGTTACATCTCTTTCATTCTACACTAATGATTTTCTTCTAACACCCTAACATGAAGAATCAAATGCTACCTACACTAATGACTGCAGTATTTCACAATCCTTACAATTCAACTAGCACTAAACACTCAAAAAGATCATATAATGATCTTTAAAGAACACAAAAGTTTCACCAACTGATTAAATTACAAATCAGTATATAAGGTTCAAGAAAAGTACCTTAGCTTCCCAGAAGTAAACATCAGTGTGGCACAATGAGGTGAAGAGAATCTTGAGGCGAACTTCATGCTTCTGTGGTGGTGCCACATCCACTTCTTCAATTACCAAGGGTTTTCCGGCTTCCCATGCAACCGCAGCTACCCACAATTTAATAAAAAATCAATCACAAGTGCATAAAAAAAAGCCATAGATTTTGAAAATCTGTTTTCAGGAAAAGAAAAAAAAAAAAGGCAAAACAAGATCAATTTGATTGATCAACAGGATGGTGGGGACAAACAGAGTCAGAATTAGCAAGAAATGAAATGATGACCTTTGCAGCGAATGACCTGACCAGCAGTACTCATTGTTGTTGGTTTATGGCTTAACTTTTAAAAAAATGAAGTGAATATTTGGTGTATATTATGTATATATATATTAGTGTGGGCTAATTGATAACTCCGCACCGTCAGTATTGTGTGAGGGCAAAAAGGGTTACGATTTGTTCGGCAAAGTGTACACACGTCCTTCATTTCTGCTTTTCGGACCACGTGTCTTCTTCTTCTATCTTCATCACACCTTCTCTTTTTTCCAACTTCCTAGTTTAAGTTTTGTGCAGGTAATTTTTAAGATAAACATCATAATTTAATTAAGTAATTAATAAAATATTTTTTAAAATTAATTCATAGTTATCTTCTTAATTAACCAAGTTTATTTTTTAATTGTCGTTATTTTTTCTTTTGAAATTTTGGCAAAGTCATGAATTAATAGAACAAATAAATATAGGGAATAAAATCAAATGGCAGATACCTTGGCTAAGGAGGGGTCTAGATGCTTCTCCGTTGATTGTATCTAGTAGAATAGAAGCAGACAGACAAAGTAGGAACTCTTTATGTTAGGCTAAAAAAGTCGTCTTGTACTATAGAAGGTATTAATGTGTATAATGTAATCTCAATCCCTTCCCCTAACGTTACTAGCCATACTCGGCTATTTACTTGTACTGATGCATATTAAATTATAATTTATCATCTTATTTACCAAAAAAAAAAAAATCAGATCCAGAAAAGCAAATAAACTTGGTTAATTAAGAAGATAACTATGAATTAATTTTAGTTCGAGAAGAAAGGGGACTCAACTTTCCTGGTGCTCTAATTATTTCTTATTTCGTGTTCAATATAAATTTGTGTCGTGTAAGGTTGATTTAGTGAAAAGCACTCCATTAATTTTTTTATATCTATAATTCGAACGCAATATTTATATATTCATCTCATCATAACCCTCATTGATTACGTCATTGATTATTTGAAGGATGACTAATTTCTCTGTCTGGATCGTGAGTGCGCTTATAAGGTTTAACTAGTTTTGTTTCCTCTCAAGATCAATTTTTTCTCTTATAAGCGCACAATTTGCAGCCATTGCAGGGTTGTTGCCTCAAGTCTCTTTATAGGGATAAATTAGAAAGTGTCTACGATTAATAAAGGGTTAATTATTATAAATCATTATTTAGGAATGGTAATTAATATGTATTTATAAATATTCATGTTTTTACATTTTTATATCATCTTTACTGAATATTTAGTTTCGAATACATCTCTTTGTGTTATAAAATTAAACATTTATAATTTCTTTATGAAAATCATATATATATGATGGTGAATATTTCGGCGAAAGGGTAAGAGGTTGGCTATGAATGAATTTAGGAGAGGTAGAGGCAGTGATGGAGTCCGAATTTTTATTAAGAGGGTTCGAAATATAAAAAAGAACTAAGTTGAATAGGTTATCATCTATTATATATACACACAAAAAAACATTTTAATCATGTATAAACAATGTAATTTTTCGTTGAAGGGGGTTGACCCCCCTCGACTCTACCTGGCCCCTGGATAGAGGTAGATCAAAGAAGTATTGAGGAGAGATGATCAGACTGGATAACGATGCAACTTCTACTTACAGAGGACATGACCTTAAATATTATATATGGACACATATCAAGGTTGAAGATTAATGAGTAGTTGATCGTTTTATTTCTTTTCCTTCCACACTAGTTATTTCATAGTATTACTCTTGTAATTTCTTATTCTTTGATTTCTGTTACTCGAGATTGCTTCTTATATTTTGATTATCAAATTATTTTAGTTGTAGTTACTGTTCCTTTTATCATACTACTTTGTCATGATTTTTATGGTATTTTAGTCATGACTTCTTCACTTATGTCATTTCTTTTCAAACTGTTTTGAATTGTTTTTGCTAGAACAGCAACTCCTCTACCCTCTAAGACATGTAGACGTAAAATCTGCACATATGTTATCCTCATTAGGTTCATATGTGAAATTACATTGAGACATTGTTGTTTTAATGTTTGAATGGGTATAAAAATTAATATTTAAATTTTTTTTGAGGGATTTTATATTATGAAATATCTTTTAATTTTAAACATGTCACGTAAATATTTTTCAATTAAAAAGTTTTTAAATTATCCCAACACCATTTATGAGATTATACAAACAAATTGAAACTGCATACGTACTTTATATGAATTGAACATTCATTTACAAGCATACGATAACTGTTTGTTCCTTCAAAAGTAACATAGTGGTCAAGGGCTCATTTAGTTATCTTTAAAAACTCATGAAAAGAATATTAATTTACGATGTGAATACTTAAATACTTTTTTCTATCATCACACAAAAGAATTGGAAAAATTAATAAATAAAATATTAAACAATTTGAAAAGATGAAACAAAAAAATGAAAATAAAAAAATAATGTTGAGAGTGGGATTTGAACCCACGCCCTTTCGGACCAGAACCTTAATCTAGCGCCTTAGACCAACTCGGCCATCTCAACAATTAATTACTTATAGCCACCACATTTATTATACTGTTTGGATGCAAAAAAAAAATCCAAAACCACAAGAAGATATTAAGATTAATTTAAAATAATTCATTACACGGTATATAATCATCACGTAATGAGTAGATATTACAAATTTTTAACTTGTATTAATAGATCCCGATGATAGTGCAAATTTTAACTTGTATTAAATAATCAATTGTATTTGTGATAGAACGAATACAATATGTATTCATCCTCTCTGTCAAATTTATTTTGCATCAATTGTATTCAATCAAATATAAGTGAGAGATTAGATTTGTATTGTATATCAATTGTATCCTAACAACGATATTTATTGTATTCATGATACAACAATGGTTAGTACTTTGTGGAAATTTTTTGCTGATACATATTGTATCCATTGCACAATGGAGTTATTTTGACTTCATTATTTATTTTATTGTTCTCTTTTGGTCCTGTAATTTGACATTTCTACAATCCTTCTAACATGATTTTGACCATTGCCTCCTAATCCTACTATGTGCTCTCCAAAATGGGGGAAAAAGGTTTAGCAATGTGGTCAGTCTAATTTCACTCGTACATGTAATCCGATCTTATTGAAATGTAGATTAACTTATGTGGTTCAATTGCTGTTTTTCTAGTATTTGTGGGAGCATAACAAACAAACCCTTTCACATCACATAATACACAATTTTTTTGTTTCTGTAAGGGATAAAGGGCTAAGAATAGAAGTTCATGCTAGTTTATACCATGTTTGATGATGCAACATAGGCCTTCGATCTGTTGATATCAGAAAATGGGAGTTGTTGAGTTATTAACTTCTCCAATTCAAGTTCCTTGTTCATGTACTTCTCCACAACACAAGGGAGACCGGCTTTGTAGTTCCCAAAAGAATGTTCCCTTTCATTCAACAAGTTCATAGGATCTGTCTTGAACACAGCTTCTTTATGGGCTACTCCCACAAGTCATTTGATCATGTTGAAAGGAGAAGGCATTCGTTGCATCATCTATAGGGATCACTAATTAGAAGAATGTGAAAATGAAAGTAACTTTAGTAGGTAGTTAAGTGTGGTCGCCCATTAGGTGGGAGAGTCGGAGGTATTGCCTTCTCTTCTTATTAGTACTAGTACTTAATGATCATGTAGTTTGATATGCTTCTACTATTTGTTGCTTCATTTTGATATTCTGTTGTTATTTTTCTTTTTGCAACCCTTCTACAAACAACTTTTGTTTTAACTCAAAGGTCTATCAGAAACAACATATATATATCCAAAAAAAGTAGGGCAAAGGCCTGTATACATTCCGCCCCATATGGGGCAATAGATGAGAGACTTGAATTTGAAAGAGAAACGAACACTACCACCTGGGAAGTATCATAAACACTGGAGACCTTTCCACACGTAGTTCAGTGATCACCCTCTGTTATTATTTGTTATACAACCAACCATAAAACTGCCATAGTAGCAATAATATAACAATTTCAACAGAGGACCACTGGAGGCGTTCAATTAAAACCCAAATAAATAACACATCAGAAATATGGACGATGGCCTCCGGTGCTTCACTTGAACATGAAAAATCCTTTTAAACAATTCTTTTGAAAATGCATTTACATAGTTCCTTTCAAACATAACATCATAAAGGAGCAAAGTAAACCCTTGAAACTCATGAGCATAACATGAAATATAATACAAATGCAAAACTATTGCTATTGATCACAACTTGTTCACTAACTAGATTTGCTAGTCCACTATGCATGCGCTAATTTGGCCAAAAGTACCATGTCTAAAATTTTAACATCAAGGGTATCATCCACCTTTACAATCCCATCAGTGCCATCAACACCAATAAGCTTACCGGTTGCACCACGTTGGGGACCACCCATGATCTTGATTTTATCAGACTTCTTTGGTACAATTATATCAATTTCAGTTGGGTGTGCAATGATAGTGTCACCATTGCCGCTTGATCCAAGACCAACACTACAGGAACCATCCTGCTCCAGAAGCAAGTTAGAGAATACTGGTTAATTTTCCAATGAAAAATGAAACTATTCCCTTGAAAAGAAAGTTTTAACTACGGTTCACAGCCAGATACAAAAAAGCAGAAGAACAAACCTCGATAAAAGCAGACACCTTTTTAGAAATATGTATAACAAATGCTCATGTTATGACGTATAGAGCCATTAGCATAGTTTTATATACGTTAAGACTATATACACACGTTCACTTTAATGGCTTGTATATACATTACTGATGATGGAAGAACGTTCTGAAAAAATGTGGTTAAATAACAAAAAGAGAACATCGCATCAAAGTTAAAGAGTGGATAGTTTAATGAATTTAAATGCTTGCAAGTTGTATTGTAGAACTAGAAAGATATCAATCATTTTGCAAAACGTCCCAGTACGGAGAGCATGACAATTGGAACAAATAGGATAAATATTTTTAGTATAAAGTAAAAATAAAATTACAAAGTTCAAGATCTAATCCAGCAAAATTAGAGAAAAATATTCATTTTTCTAACCAGAAATTCATTAGTACGAAAATAAATACAATATAAATTCATAACATCCGTCATTTTCACAACCATTATTTAGGATACCTTGAATACATATTCAATAATCACTTTCAAACTAATATTCACATGTGCATTGCTCTTCTAGCTTAGAGCACCATGCTCCCTCGTCCATTTATCAGTATCATTGTTCTATTACTATATTATATTACTATTGTTGTTACTTGGGTTATTTTTTGTTGTTGGTAGTTGTCTTTTCTACAGTATTTTTGAAAACGCTTTTCTTAAATCAAGGATCTATCGAATAGCCTCTCTACCTCACATAAGGTAGGGGTGCATACACCTCACTCTCCCCAGACCCCCACTTCTAGGAGCACGACTAGTATGTTCTTGTATTTACATGTGCAATGCATCTTCTCAGGAAGTGGTTAAGAGGTTTCTATGCACTTCCCAACACTCTCTAAATGTACTGTTTTAAAAATAAAAATAAAATCCTTTAAATGTAATGCTCCCTATATCCCAATTTATGTGACACTTTTCGCTTTTCGAGATTCAAACAAACGTATACTTGGACAGCATCTTTTAGTTTTTTGAAACAAAATTACATATTTGAAAACTATGTAAAAGGTATTATAAGTTGCAATAATTAATAATTCAAGATAATTAGAAGACATGAAAAAACTATATTCGAAATCAGAACACCATCACATAAATGGGACAGAGGGAGAACTAATATTTATCACATGCACAACCAGGTCATAGTATGTGAAGCAAATTCCAACTAAGGGGAAGATAAATTAGTGCAGGATATACATACCGCTAGCACCTCATGGACAACTCCGATGACAGTATCATCATTGGACTTCCGTACATTGACCAAGATATCAGGCAAGAGCCAAGGACCTTCTGTATCCCCACCTGCAATTTCAGAGTTGTCAGCTATTACTGAATGTTGAAAATAGTATTGCCTATGGCTCTTCTAGATTAAATAATAAAATGAATTTGCAATGATGAACATTAAATGTCATTTTCCTCTATGTCTAAATCATCATGGTGCAAGTAAAGACACAACTGTTCGGACTTATTTCCATTCCTCACATTGCAATTTTGGACTAACATTAGAGCAATTTCGACATTATAACCAGCACAAACCACTGAGAAAATACAAAAATTGAACACAGTAAGCTAAATGACAATTTTAATACTGCAATGATCTATTAATCAACAAAAATATGTCATAATTACACACTAACATTGAATTAAAATGCACGAATATGAATACGAAGGACCACTAGTTCATCACTTGGCAAAGTGGAAACAAGAGACCATCTGATCTCAACAAAATGTTTTCTATCGCTAGACAAGAGATTATGGGTAAAATATATAAAATCTGCAGTGGTCCCAAGTTTACCAGCTCAATAGTGTAAAATGCTTCTCATTTTAACTTATCAGTAAGATTTATTCTAAGTGATTTGCCATTCCAAAAGAAGACGCAAACTATTGTGCCGAACAAGGGACACACCTCCTATAGGTGACATCATATCCAGCCCACCACTTCCAGGAGTCATTGGCTGCCCGCCAGGAGTACCAGGTATATATGCTGAACTTGGTGTCATTGGTGGTTGTCCACCAGGAGTTGATGGCAAGTAAGGACTTGGAGCATTAGCTGCATGGAACAAAGAAAAATGGCATTATATTCTCCATACAAGGACCCAAAGAAAAAAATGCAGCTTTCACTCCTGTAAATGAGTCTTTAGGTTACCATATGCAGAACCATTGTCTCTTGGGGTCCCAGCATCACTGTAATTACCGCTAGGAGTATTAGTCCAACCAGAACCAGGAGTAGGTGCTTCATACGTCCTTGAACGAGGACTAGATGGCTGAAAAATGAACAAAGCATGATAATCTTTCTTCGGAAAGAGAATAAAGCATGATAATCTATAGATATTTAAAAGCAAGAAGCCCCTTAATGAAATGTTGTTCACCTCTTTTGCTCCTTACAAAAAAATCACGTTAGACAGAATTGTCATATAATTATTTTCCTAATATTTAGAAATTTAAAATTAACTAAAATTTTACTTATTGTTTTTTTCCTAATTCAAACTAGGTAGAATGTCCTGATAAGGGAGGATGTAAAATTAGGTCTTGGGCGTAAGTCAAGCTAGCTCAATGGGATAAGGATTGTCCAAGCCTTATAAGGAAACTACTCATCTCACTAACCATCGATGTGAGCACTGGGCACTGTTATCAAAAGCAAAAAGCGCAACAAAACTCTTAAGATCTACTGGGGCTTTAAGCGCAAAGCGCAAATAAAGCATGGGTTTTAATTTATTTTTTAAAAGGCGCAAAGGGAGAAAAAGTACAAAGATATAGATACAAATATATGAACGAAGAAATTGAAAAATAATTGTGATAAAGTGACATATCAATTGTTTAGTGTGTCTCTTCAGAAGAGGTTCAATGGCAAGGGAAGTATGTCTTAGAACCTTGAAGCACACATTAAGCGAGGCGAAGCGCTCAACAAGTTTTGAGCCTAGCTTCAAGATGGGCTTTAATCGCGCCTTTGATAACACTGGATGTGAGACACTTTCATTTTTCAACAACCCACCTTGAGCCCAGGACTGCATATCTAATGGGTGGACAAATTTAATTTAGGGGCCCGACATAGGGTGAGATGGACCCTGCTTTGATATCATGTAAAATTAGGTCTTGGGCCGAACTCACAACCCAAAAGTTAGCTCAAAGGGAGGATTATCCAAGCCTTATAAGAAACCATTCATCTCATTAATCACTGATGTGAGCCTTTTTCATTTATCTTGCTTGTGGTGGTTGGTGTTTGTTATTATACTAGTGGTATGATTGTAGTTTTGTTTTTGGTATTTCTCGATGTTTATCATTGTTTACAATAATCCAACCTAGTATGTTGTTTAGTGTGATTCGATTATTGCACTACTTTATTGTTGTTTTGCTTCTTTATAGTAGACTTTGCACTGCTTACAAGTTGCTTGCTATATTTTCCTCATTGTCCCCTTTTTTGTACCTAGATTTGTTGTTGAGGGTCTTTTGTAAACAACCTCTCTAACTCCACGAGGTAGTGGTACGGTTGTGGAGGTAGTGGTAAGGTTTGCATACATTTCACCCTCCCCCGACCCCACTTGTGGGATTTCACTGGATATGTTTTGTTGTACCCATCCCAATTCCTTGTTTCCCAATGTTGGACCCCTATATTAAAATTGCACATGCTCTACCAACCCTGGGTGTAATGGTGGGGTGAAGACCCCCATATTAATGGTTTAAGGGATGGCTGGTCTCTTTACAAGGTCTTGGCAACCTCACCTCATGAGCTAGCTTTTCGGGTTGAGTTAGGCCAAAAATCCATTTCCTAACAGCCTCTTAAGGTATATACACTCCCTCCGTCCCATTTTAATAGTCGTTTAAAAAATAACAATCGTCCTAGAATAATTATCGATTTAGGAATTCAAAACAAAACTTAGTAATTATTTCCAACTATACCCTTATTTAGCTTTTAAGGACCTTGAAAAGGCTTTTGGAATTTAATACGTGCAATTAATGTTGTTTGTATTCATAGACTCTAATTGTATAATGTATATACTCCCTTCATCCCATTTAAAATAATTGTCACAAAATAATTATCGTTTTAAGAATTCAAGAAAAAATTAGAAATTGTTTCCAACTAAACCTTAAATTAAAGAACTACTTAATACTGCTCAAGAAACATCTAATATATCTAATAAATAGGGGTAACTTAGTAAAACTATATCTTATATTTATTGTTTCTCTTAATAGGTGTGAAAAGAGTTAGAGCGACAATAAAAATGGAATATAAATAATTTTCAAAAAAAAATGGAACATAATGTCTTGATTCAGAAGAACTTCTTTCAACAGGAAGACGATGCTCTAGCTATGTGCATCTCTAAAGTAGGCATCGAAAGTTAAGGGTAACTTTGTGAAAAGATGGAAGTTCTATGCTCTCTCTCAGAAGACATTTCCGAGTCAGAAATATGAAGATGCATAAGCAGCAGTCATCTGGAATCAATATTTATGAAATGGGCCAAAATTTATTCATGTTCGAGTTCTCTTCTAAGTTGGAAGCAGAGAATGTTGTGAGAGGTGATTGGCACCGGAAAAAACACAAACTCAACCTGCAATGGTGGTTGCCGACGGTGAGATCTGCTCCAAGACATGAAGAGGTGAATCAAGTCTGGATCAGATTAATAGGTCTTACCCTTCAGTAATGGTCCAAAGGTTTTCAAGGAGATCGGAGACCTCTGTGGTGGCTGGATTCAAACTGAAGAAGAGACGAAGTTGAGAAATCACTTGAAATGGGTAAGACTAATGGTTAGGGGTGACGGCGACGAAGTCCCAACAGTGGTGAAGGTGGAAAGGGAAGGTATTGTGTCTGAGATTCAAATTTGGTGTGAAGCTCCTGTGAGAATCAGTATCAATTTGGTGTGAAGCTCCCGTGAGAATCAGTATCGGAGCTGCCAGAACAGAGAGAACAACAGACCAGTGGGTAATAGAAGGCACACATAGTACAGGGTAGCATTTCAAGGTGATATAGGTATGATGGGGAACGTGGGGTGTTCAGAAGAGGTGGAGGCCTTCCCTAGGTTGGAATACCCACGTGACTTGCCATGGGGGACCATTATTCAGCCAAAAGCCCTCTTATTTAATAAAAAGAAATTGGGTCCAGATCTGCTGACATCTGCTGACCCAAAGTCAGCATTATATCATGGAATGTCAGAGGGTTGAATCAACAATCGAAAAAGATGCTACAAAAAAAAAATCCACATGTGGAAGGCCAATGTATTATGTTTTTAGGAATCAAAAAATGAAGGAGATAATAGTGTCATTATCAAAGAATTAAGGCCTAATAGATGGAGAAAAATCAGAGGCTAGTGGGACTAGAGAGAGCACTGTAACTTTGTGGGATAGCTTGCACTCTCGGGAGAAATTATAATATCAACAGAAAGTGTAGTCACACAAAAGTGGGGTCTAGGGAGGGTAAGAAGTATGCAGACTTGACCCTAACTCTCTATCCTCAGAGGTAGAGAGGTGGTTTCCACTAGACCTTCGGTTCAAGGAAAAACAATCCAAAGTAGTCCAGAAAAGAAGTAATGGAAGTGAAAGCATAACAAAGCAAAATACTACGATAACCGAAGTACAAGAAACTACATGAGCAATAATACAACTACTAGTATGGACAGATAGCAAGACAATGTGACCTAATTTGTGTCCTCCACAACCTCCTATCTAAGGTCATTTCCACTACCTACGATTTACACGTGCAACGTGCGAACACTAAATCACATTAAAGAGAAAATTACAGTTTATATAGAAAGAAAGTGGAAAGCATGAAAACCTGATATTGCGGACTTGACCCCCAGGAAGCAGGGTTTCCATCTTCCCAATTATCCCTGTCAGTGTGCCATTGCAACCATTTAATATAAAGAGAATGGAATTGCAATTCACTAAATCTATGGCAGTAAAAGCAACAAACTAAAATAGCAAGATCAATCTAAAGCAAGAGCATGCCACTGAAAGTGTAATCACTAACACACATGAAGATCAAAAATCAGCACTCACTATATCTAGCAAATGCACAGAAGCTTTCAAGTTCAAGACGATAATTCTAGAACTTATAGTCATACAAAGAGGGAAAATTTACAAGTCACGTGTAAATTTCTCCTCTTTGTGTGGCTGGAAGTTTTAAAATTATAGCCTTAAACTTGAAAGCTTTTGTGCATTTACTAGATACAGTGATTGCTGATCTTTGGTCTTCATGTGTGTTCGTGATTAGTTTCAGGTCAAATAAGAACTAGGCAGATTACATGGCTTTCATTCTATTTTCAAAACCTTAAGCCATTGGGCTTATTTTCGCCAGTGAAACAACATACCTAGGTGGACTCATTGGATTCCATGCTCTGTCACGCATTGGAGTCCTCATGCCATCATGGATAGGTGTTGCTATAGAGGAAAATAACAAGAAGAGCTAAAGTCAAACAGCTGGGAGGGAAAAGAATGAAAAACACTATTGGAACAGGGCAGCAAAATAATGGACCTCCAGGATCTCTCATAGGTGTCATAAATGGGTGCAGTGGAGTCCTTGAAGGATGTGATGGTGTTTCACTTCCCAAACCATATCTAGATGGTTCCCTGCAAACAGAAAAAAATGTTAGACAATGAACACGAAAAATAACCCAAATTTTAGAATGGAAATATACTTACCTGAACGGCACTGACACGTTAACATTATCGGAGATATGGTTGCGATCAACTGCAGGAAATATTGCAGTCAAAAGTTGAACAAACAAAAACTTCAAAAAGAATAGCACGCCCTAAATTTGGATGACTGTCCAAAAGGTGGATTCAAGACAAAGCCTCCATCCACAAAATTTCCAAAAGAGGACCCTTAGCATTTAACAAATCACCTTCCCCCCTCAAAAAAAAAAAAACTCAGAAAAAATGAGGGCCATTCTCAACATTGAAGAAACACTTGCCTGTAACAACTTTCATCTGGGCTTCAAGTTCAACTCGGACTGAAGTTCCTTTGATATCAACAACACGCCCTTTACAACCTTTGAATGGTCCAAGGCGAATTTTCACATCAGCTCCAATTAAAGCATCGTGTCCTCTTCCACCTCTATGTCTGCCTCCATCTAGAACACGCCAAGCATAAATGTTGAGACTAATAATTGAATGAATTTTTAAAAAAATAACTTACAACATCCAGATATCACCATTATCAGAAACTTACAACTCATAGGTGGGCCACCTCTAGATGATCTCATTGGAGATTGAGGAGCACGTGGTGGAGCTCTCATATGCGCAAATCTTGATGACATGGGGTTACCCTAGAGGAGTTCCATTGTAAGAACAATATTCGCCAGCAAGACAATTGTTAAGATAGAATTGCAAAAGCAACAGTGAGCTCAAACTTCCAGAAGCAAGAAAATACTATACATACATTTCTATCACCATTTGCCCGTGAGCCACCAACCAACACACAAGATTGGGTTTTGGCACAAATATAACCAGCATGCTCAAGGTGATGACGATCATAAATAAAAACAACTCCTCTGAAGATGTGTTCTACAGGACCTTGTTTTCCCTATAAGTATCAAGAATAGTTATAACAACAACATACAAAATGTATAAACAATGTCAGTCACAAGAAAGTTCTTAGAAAAGCCAATACTCACTTTACAAGGACCCTCAAGAACTTTTACCACGTCTTTCACTGCCAAGTGGTTCTTATACCGATCTTGGGCATTCCCTTTCTTTTCAACTTTTGCTTTGATCTCTCTAAGTCTAACAAGTGCTACTTCAGGTCTATCAGGCACACCCTTAAGGACCTATATAACATCACTCAAATGTGAGCAACACAATTAGCAGAACAATTTCAACCTCAAACTACAGTACTCACCTGGAAGGCTTCGCTGTCTACACGAATAATCACACCGAAGCTCTTATTGCTGCAGAAAGTGTAATCAATTAAGAAATTTAGCTGTTGGTTCAAAACGGACTACACTGTTTCATGTCCCGTTTACTCTCATAAGAAGCTAAATGCTTACTCTAGTATTACAAGATCATGGAGCTCATATTCCCCAATACGAGTGAGACCAGATGTTACTTCAGAACTCTCAACAACATTATCGGCAAATACACGGAGCTGCAGTATCAAAATAAAAAAAGTTGAATCACCATTGGTCTGAAGACTTCAGATTAGAGATCTCAAATTATCATGTATGCTCAACTTACAAGCTCCTTTGTTGTATCTGACACCAGGTTAACCACGTGTCCCTGAACAGAGACAACCATACCGGTTGCACCTTCAGATGAACCAGATACAACTTTCACGTGATTTCCAAGATCAAAGTACTTGCATAGCTCTTTGTCACTAAAAGCCAAAGTCTGCTCCCAAAGTAAGTTAATAAAATGACAGTACTCACTCCTTCTGAGACACTTGATTCATGAAACATACGTATTTAAAGAAGGGGAATATTACCAAAGGAAGGTCTTTCTGATTTGGTCTGATATGAACAGTATCTTCTTCGACTTTCTCAACATGGCCTTTCAAGTTTTTGAGATCCCCCTTCACCACAATAACGCGGTCACCCTTCATAAAATGACCTTTTTTCCTATTTGCAAACAAAGTAGATAGACTAGCCATATCGCCATCCCCACCCTCACCAGTTTGCCGGAATTTCTCAAGTTCATCAAAAGTTGGCTGTATGTTCAGGGTGCTGATTGATTTCATTGACACTGTCTTATACAAGAAACCATCTTTGAACATCATACCTCCAATATTCTCAAAATAGTCACCTGACATCGGGTCTCGCCTACGTTCCACACGTAGGTTCATCTCTCTGCAATCAATGAGAAACAGATTTAACAATTCAATATAGACCATTATTTGTGCTCTTATTGCAACTAGAGACACCAAGGAACAATTACCTTGCTTCATCGATATTCATAAAGCGTGGTGGAGGAATAAATGCCTTTTTCTTTGGAGCTTCCCTCCCTTCCTACAAAAGCAATACAACATGCAAGAAGGAACGTCAACTGTTTCTTTCAACAAGAAACATTTGTTTTGGATAGGTGAGCACAATTTTAATAATTGCCAAAAAACAGCTTTATATAATGCTGTGAATCTACAAAGATGTATAAGTCAGCCAGGTTTCAACAATCCCTTTAATGAGATAAGGAATTCAATAGGTACTTACAACATTAACATTTAATGCTCATGTATTTCAAGAATACAGAACCTATCAACTAACGACTATAAGAGTTAAAATACAATGACCAACCAAATAAACATACCAACTTGTTTGCAAGAGCCTGTAAATCAATCCTTGGGATTAATTTCACGACGACTTTCTGTCTCACATTATCTACATCCATAACCTACATAGCAGAAAGATCGAATATCAGAACAGAACTTCCAAATTTACTCATAACAACATAAAATGCAGAATACTTGACAACCTTTGCAAGGTCTCCCTTGTAAGTTCCCATCTTCATTCTGACCCAAGTATCCCTGGCAAGATCAACCGCTTTGCTTTCAACTAAAAGGACATCAGTCATCTCTTTTATGGGGACCAGCATTATTTTAGCGGAGGCATATATATTGCGCATACCCTTGCATGCCTGTAGCATATAGGCATGATACAAATGATCGGGTTATTGGATGGTTACACGATAGACACATTATTTTAACGAGTCACATAAATATAAGCCAAAACAGAGCATACTGTATCATCTATGACATACCTCCCTCACGTGGGCTTCTTTGTCCGCTTCTATGTATATATAGTTCTTAAGATGATCAAGGGCTACAACGGATCGAATTTGCAATTCAGGTCCTCTATCAATTGCCTTTTGCATTAGGCAAACCGCAACCTCTCTCTCACGGCCAATCTACAAAACATGATGTAGCAACAAATTACAAGACAAAATGTGAAGGTTGAAAAAAAATACAAAGAAATATAAAAATGCCTAAGCACACAAGGGAGTGGCCCAGCCCAGTGATCAATGAAGTAGGAGAAGAACCACGAGATCTGGGATTAAATCCTAGCGGAGCCTAAAAATACTAGGTGATCTCTTTCCTTCTGCCTAAGCCTTTGTGGGCAGAGTTACTTGGTACCCATGTTAGTGGAAGTAGCAGATAACCGATGGAATAGTGAGGTTGCATAAGACACCATGGACACCACTGTAATTTTAAAAAATAATAAAATGCTGAACTTCACGGTAGAACGCCAACACCATACCGCACATTTCACCATCCAGAGCTTTGGATCCCTGACAGATGGCAAGAGAGCTTGCTGCTCAACATCTGTTGCTTCCTCATCATACTCAACATGAGGTGACCTCGCATATCTTTGCTTAATGCTTCTCGTAAGCTCCTCAAGGTCTTCTTCTTGGTCCTCATGCGGCAACAGTCGGTGACGATATTCACGTCTGGCACCATCCTCGTCAGGTATATCTGCCCCACTATCTACTATGAAATCTGCAAAAGAAAATCTAGCAATCAACACCAACAGATAAAAGACAATGCAGGGAGAAAGATACCACAAGAAAAGCTCAATGTTATTACTCCGTTTATGAAATAAGTTCCCCTTAAATTTATTCTAAACAGAGACAAAGTCAGGTCACACCAGCTTTCAAACTCATAGACTGGACAAGAAATTCCAGCAAGTACATTGTAGACTGCAAATAAACTGTACATAGCATCTCGAACTAAAGATTTCCCCAAGGCTAGTGTCACAGCTACAACAGCTAACCCAGAAAGTATATGCGACACTAGTTGAATAATATCCTTTTTGGGGGGAAGTAGAAAAGTTTCATTTAAAAACATCAAGAAGATGTTGCAACGGAGAAAGAGTGTGTGTTTGCTCATGTAAGCAAAAACTAGTGTAGTCTAGGGGAGGGCGTTCGGTACTTCGGTTCGGTTCTTCGATTTTTCTGTTTTAGAAAAGTGTGCACCGTATATTTAACCAAACTAATTTGCTTCGGTTCGGTTTAGTTCGGTGTTTTTAAATCAATTTTTCGGTGCGAATGAAAAATAAAATGAGGACAAAATCAAAGTATAACATACTTAAATTTAAAAGTATGTTAACGAATGATGTGTTTCGCCATGGAACACTTATTGTTCTAACGAAAAGACTATATTTATCTTTGTCAAGAACATTGTGCCTCCAACTACTTCTCAAGAAAAACAAGAACGAAGACAGGTTCCTTTACATAACGTACATTGATAAAAATATGTTTTGGTTCCTCTTGGGAATTAATATTTGAAGTTAACGATTGAATTGTACATTTGTTGCTACTTTGATTTGTTCATTAATGATTTAATTGTTAGTTGACTTTTTATTTTTAGTTAAATATATATAAAAAATTATTTTTTAAAAAAAAAAAATAATAAAAGTTCGGTTCTATGGTGCACCGAAGTTCTGAGACCCTTACACCGAACACCGAACTGAAGAACCAAACTTTTGAAAAAATAACACCACACCGAACCGAAAAACCGAAGAACCGAATTAGTTCGGTTCGGTTTTTCGGTATTTATGCCCACCCCTAGTGTAGTCTAATATCAAGGAAGAAACACATTCCAAAAATAGCACAACTAGTTACAGGAGCTTGAGTGAGCCAGCTAAATAAGTTAAGCACATTGCTTTTAGAGCACAATTTGGAGCTGAGAACCCATCAAAATATCTATGATTTCTCATTTCAGACGCATCATGAACACCAGCTTGCATATGCTTTCTTGATACCATTACGCATGACCCAAGTTAGTTCAAAAAAGGAGAGAGGAGAAGAACATGCTGCTACTGTATAATGCAGGAATAGTGTCCCAACACTTTCTAACACTATCTGGCACAAATAACACCCGTTTCATGTCTGAGTGCTCCTGCCCCTAAGGTTAATTTGATATAAGGCAGATTTCAAATAATGTTACCCAGCTAAAGCTGATCACTCTAGTGGGTGGTTTTGTCCATTTGGCAATCAACTCCTTGTGGAGCAGAGTTGTAGATAGTGTCTCGCCACAATGAATGTTCCATCTTTTTGAGTCCCCCAATAATAACTTATTCTCCACCTGAGGGTTTGGAGAAACCCCTGCTAGTTTAACAAACAATTCCATATCTCCTTCATCTTCCAGTCCTGAATGTTCCTCCTGAGTAGTAGGTCACTATTGTTGTGCTGCCAATTTTGTTCGACATTAGCCTCTTGGTTGTTTGCCAAGGCATATAAATTATGAAGCTCCTTATTCAATGCCACTTCCATTATTCCAGAATGATATGTGTGATCCATCTATTACCGAACCTGAATGTTGAATTGAACTAGAAATCCTCTCACAGTTCAAAGATACGCTTCCAAGGACCTGTATCATGAGGTGAGGTGCTCTGGCTTATGAATATTGCTCAATTCACCATATTTTGCTTTAATTATAGCTGTCCACAGATTTCATCTTATTATACCACCAGTGTCATTACACTGCATACTCTTATTGTGTAATGGCGAGGTCTTCTATCCCAAGTCAAATGTCAAATAATTACCTTTTAGCCAAAGGTGTTGAATATAACCGAGCTGTTTGGATAGGTTTATGGAAAACATATAGATTTGATTGAAGCTTAATTAAGAAAAGGCCAACATCCAAATGGAGATGAAAGAGACAGCAAAATAAGAGGAGATATCATGGAGAAAGAAGTCGGCATGTTTGTGGCTAAAGCAGAGAGATAGAAATACCAAGTTTTTATTCAAAAAATGGTCAATGCTAACAGAATGAGTAATCATATTGATGTGATAGAAGTGGATGGAACAATATTAGACGATTCAGTGGAGATATATGAATTTTTGGATTCTTATGAAAAGTTCATTTTGAAGACTGAAACTTAGCGACCTACAATCAAATTAAGACTAGCTCCTACGATCACCGATGAAAAGAATATTTCGCTTCAAAAGTCATTTGAAAAGGAGTTCCTTGAAGTAAGTAATAAAGCAATGCGCTAGTCACAAAGCTCCAATGCCACATGGGTATACTATCGGGTTCTTCCAAAAGTGCCGGAATTGCTTGAAAGAGGATACTATAGAGGCCTTAATATATTTCCATGAGGAATCTGAGAAGAGCTTTAATGTCACCTTTATACTTCTTATCCCTAAAAAGAGTGTGGTTAGAGAATTGAGAGATTGTAGAACTATAAGTCTACTTGGTAGTTTCTACAATATTGTAGCTAAAATTCTCGCTGAAAGGTTGAAGGGTGATACCTAAATTAGTGTCCAGTAGTCATATTGCATTCTGGAAAGGGAGGCAAACCATGGATGCAGCTTTAACCGCTAATGAATGTGCAACTTGATATTGAGAAGGCATACATTCATGTGAACAGGGAACTCTTGTTAAAGGTTTAGTCTTTGACAAGAAAATGATGAATTGGATTTGGCATTATATGACCACTTGCAAGTTCTCGGGCTCTTTTTACTAATAAATGGACCATCACAGGGTTTCTTTGCTTCCCAACAGGGCCTCACACAATGAGATCACATTTCTCCTTTCCTATTCTAATTAGCAACGGATAGACTTGGTAAAACAATCAACTTTACAGTTCAGAAAGCTGGATTAGTGGTTTCAGACTGAAAATGCAGACCGGATAATGACCTCTCTATTTCACATCTTGTCTATACAAATGATTCTCTTATTTTTTGTGAACGAAAGTGAGTCAATTAAGATATTTGAGGCTGATACTGTGTGTACTTAAACTGGACCAGGAGCAGAATAATTCCATTGAACACAACTCAAGAATTGAATGTTGTTGAAATTTTAGGATGCTAAACAAAGTTTCTTCCTACTAGTTACCTGGGATTCTTCTGGCGGCACAAGCAAAATCTGAATTTATTTGACAAGGAGTAGTGGATAGATGTGAAATAAAATTGGCTAATTGGAAGAAACAATATATTTTTCGCAAGATAAATGGTTGGGATATCTACCCCTTAGAGAATAATATTAAGATTCGTACTTGACAAAGAATTCACGTAACAGAATGTTTGGCAGGCAACAGTCAAAATTCAGACGAAACACAAATAATTGGAGCTGAATCAGGTTGCTGAATTCTTCAGCATACTGCCTTCATCTGTAAGCTTAACCACTGATGAAGATCATTTGATAAGGAGAGGCCTTTGATCATTTGATAAGGAGAGGCCACAAAAAAGGATTTATACTGTCAAGACATGTTTCAACATAACTTAAACTTCAACCAACTTCTTTTCCGGATTTCAATTTCAAAAACAAAAAATTTCGCAAGTTCAGCTTCAAACATATGTTCAAATTAACCCTAAAAGATCTGAATGACCTTGTTAATGAAAAATAAAACTCTCCACCTATTCCCGATCCTACTTCATCTGCTTATCCCCAATTCCAATTTTTTTTTAAAAACAATATTTTCAATGCATTTATATGATGAATTCTTCATTCTATGCAGTCAACTAAACAAATCAAGCTATAAATCAAATGAACAACCAAAAGGAAACAGAATAGATAGTAAGTCTAACCATCTTCGCCTTCTTCTTCCTCCTCATCCTCATCACTATCTACAGCAGCTTCTAGGTCAAAAAATTCCGAACCAGTCCTCCGTTTAGGTCGTCTTCTCCCACCACCGCCTCCACCTCCGCCTCCACCTCCACCTCCACCGCCATAATCTTCATCATCATCGTCTTCATCCTCATCGTCATCTTCCTCCGCCGCATCATCAATAAAATCTGATCTACGCCGTTTCCGTCCAGCCTTCCCTCTATCGTCCTCTTCCTCCTCCTCGTCCTCCTCTTCATACACGTCCTCTTCTTCCTCCTCTGGTTCATCGTCGTCATCGTCGTAGTCCCGTTGGCGCGGCATATCGGAATTGCTTCGAATTTGGAGAGTTTTGTTGAGTTATAGGGAGATTTTTCGAAATTCTGTGTAGGTCCAAGTGTTGAAATGGGAAGGGTTCACTGGATTGTATAGGGTGATGGAACCCTAGGTGAGGGAGAAGAAGATTTGATAAGTGTAAAGGGAAAACAATGGAGAAAAATAACAAAATAGTCCCTCAAGTTTGTAGTTACAGTCGAAATAGTCCTTAAAATATACATTTTGTTATTTTTCTTCTCTTTTATTTTGGTAATTTAATTGATTTTATTACCAAAGAGGAAACTGAAAAGTAAAAGAAATAGTATTGGCCAACCCAAAGACTATTCAACAAAGATTCACAAATTACATTATATAGGTAATTATAATATCAATTGCTTTTTCCAATCGATATACACACAGTTGAGCGCGAAACTTTTTGTGTGAAAAAGCTTGTTCTTGTCAATATAGGACTATTTTTTATTCTGATTTTACTTATTTTTTGGGAAATCTATCATTTTCCAAATTATCTCCTAAGAATAATAGTTAAGTGTAGTTACTTTTGATCTCAGGTGACAAAAGTCTGTGATTCTACATAAATAACTTGAATGATGACTCTCAAGAGTGTTTGAGGGTTTCTTTGTTTCTATTTAAGATCCTGATATTCTTTTCCTGTCATATTGAATACAGACAGCATGTTTGTGACAATTTGTATAAGATTGTCTGTGATGATATACTTTTCGTATAACTAATTTTTTCAACTTAGTTTTTCTTTCTGATTCATTGAGCACCTTTGAATGTTCATTCATAATAGCATCGTGTCTCATGTTGCCAACATAATATAAATATTTTAAGAATATATGGTTCATGATCTCGTCTAAATTGGTACATAGCACATAAAAAATATCAGAAATAATTTTCGTCTCACTAATCTGTCTTTGCTCAACAGTCTCTTTCAAGAAGTTAGAAATAGTACAAACTTTTATTTTAGGGTTCCATGATTGTTATACACTTAGCCTTATTTAGTTTATTTTGGTGTAGTCTCCTCTCAGTTTACAATATAAAATTAGTTTTATACAATATTTTATCATAACAGTCACTTTCTATTCCTTATATTTTGTAACGACCTGATTCTGTCGTTAGGGAAAAGCCAATGGGGAAAGAATTTGGGTCAGAAAATTTTTGGGTAGTAACTTGAAAATTCCTAGCCTAGTCCAGATTTGGACGAAATCTGGGTCACGTGAGGTCTAGGGAAATCTGGTAATGAATGAGAGATCTAATTATGTTTTTGATCACATGAGTAGATAGCTAAGACGTTAAGGAGACCGTACGACTTTACGGAATCGAATTCGGACAAGTAGAACTCCCGAAACTGATCTTAGCGTGAACGAGTAGTTTTGAATGTCATAGGTTGAAGGTGTGTTGTGAAATGGGAGTTTGGAACTCAAATGTCACGCCCCAAATTCAAGGGGCGCAACTGGCTCTTAATGCCAAAACTCAAGCCCGAGCTGACCCTACTGAACCATTTGCTACTAGCGCATGGCAGTCACACTCAATCAAGAAAACAAACAAGTATATCTCGGCTTAAAATTAAGCCATCGGCCGGCAAGGCCCCTGTCAACAGATCTATAAAAGAAACAACTACTCCCAAGAGTTCATATAAAGAAATAGCCAACTAGCACAAAAGTCCTGATTGGGC
>JAJONR010008488.1:0-44758 GCA_029582245.1 Solanum etuberosum | reverse complement strand
CCCCCCCCCCCCCCCACAAAATAATCTTGGCCTATTTAAATGCCAGCTTTTTTGTTCAAATTTCATATTATCTACTGAATTCTCTCCTCCTCAAATATTACTACTAATTAGTGTTCAAATTTTGTTTAATTTTAATATTAAGGTATGGCTAATTTGTTAGCTGTTGAGAACTGGACATGGAACGACGGTTGTGATGACTTGAGCAACTTCGACGTGTCACAAATCGACGGTGACATTGTTATGTCTTTACTTGATGACATGCAAGGTGATGATCATCATGATGATGAGAGATTAACGAGCGTTATTAGATCTCTTGAAGTCGAAATTGATCAAGGTCAATCTCGTCCTACTTTCAATAATGTAGTATCTGAACTGGTAGTAAGGGTCCATGGTTATGATTCTTTCCAAGACAAGCAAGAGAGAAATTATAATAGTGAAAATTTGGAATCGCGGAACACTATTGGTCAATGTCAAATCGAAGATTTTATTGAATCAAATGATCTTGATTTTAGTTGGATGGAGATGGAGATGGAGATGGAAATGGCCTCTTCGTACCCTAGCGATGACATGAACTTGTGGTACATGAACAACAACTGGAGACAAGATTATGAGGTTGTTGGTGGGATCTCTAACTATTCTGATACCGTTTCTTTTGAGGAAAATAATTATCATTCTTTATGGCAAGAACAAAATGTATAAAGTTTTGTCCAGATATAAATTTAAATTTGGTGTAAGAAAGCAAGAATGTTGATACCTAAATTAGATATTTCACTCATTATATACGAAGTTTAATTAAATACATTAGGCTTTTCCTTTTTATATATATATCATTATATGAAAAAAGAATTTTAAATTATCGGTGAATTTTAACCTCACAACATGTTATATATCAATTTTAATGATCAAATTACTATTTAATGTTAAACAAAATATTCACCTACAATTACATAAATAAGTAATCTAATTGTACAAAATTCTTAATTTGTACATTGCAGAAACTTATCTTTTCTTCCTTTTTTTTTTTTTCATAAAAGAACTAATATACGTGAAAACATTATTGCTCTTTGTTAATACTCGTTTCCATTTCACCCAAGCAACAACAAATATGCAACCAAAATTCAGTATAATGACTAAATTACAGGGAAAAAAACGATTTTGCTATCAAGGGTTATGTATATAATAATGATTAAAGAAAAAATGACAATAATCATTAATTAAATTATTTTAGGAAGGCCATTTCCAATTGCATTTTGGCAGGATATATTTTTTTTATTCGAATATTTAAATGGACAATGACAAGTCACTACTCGATACTAAAGCAAATGTCCATATACAAAGTCCAAGAAAAAATATCAATAGTTGATATTGCTCCATATTTATTTAAAATATTTTGGATCGAAACCTTGAAATAAACAACTTCTTAGCACGTTTATTCAATGTAAATCTAAAATAATTGAGCTAGTCAATTTCAGATTTTGAGTGAAGAGAGGTCATCAACACATTTTGTGAAAATTAAGTAGTAAATATACATCTTTATAGAAATGATATGTGAAAAAACATATATAATATAAAATATCGAATAATACCCTGGACAAATTTACATTTCATCATCATCAATATTGTCAATTACTAACATCAATCAACTTCATCATCACAATAACCATTACTATTAACTGTCATCATCACGCCAGTCATTACAACACCAATCAACCATTATCATTACTAGACACTAGCATCAACCATTAACACCACCACCATAACAACAAATCATCTAGCTCCACCATTAATAATGAACATAAATATTTTCATTTTTATCAAATAATAATTTTATTTTATTATTTTTTAAAAAAAAATTATTTAACTATTTTTATTTTAATTGTATATATATATTTATTATGCTTATAAACAACTAAAGTATTCACATTCAAATGTGAAAACACAAACGTCTTAATTATTTAATATTAAATTTAGAGATAATATTTGAATTTAATCATTAAAATATACCTATAAATTCAGTTTCATATATCTTAATTTTAATAAAAATAAATAAGGTCTAAAAACATTTGTGTAGCCAAGTATCGAGCCCTACATACACATAACCTAAAGATAGACTTTCAAGTCTGCCAACCAAATGACTTGGATTCCACCATATAATCAATTATATTACGTAATGTAAATCCAAATTAATGGAAGATCGACCCCAACACAGATATCAAACAAATAAAAATGTCATGCATTTCATGGCCAAGGCGAACCCACATACACGTGATCAATGATGTTTCACCATAACTATCTTTTGTTTTTATTTCATTATTTAACCCTTTATGTCTGCAGGTATGGTTAGTGCATGTTCTACATCGAATTCAAAGTACTTCAAATTAAAAAAACAATTGGTCAAAGAATTATTTTTATAAACATTATATATTATTGTGTAGTAGCAATATAGTCGACAGGTTCAGAATTTTGATTCAATGTACTATATATATCGATCTGCTCCATCATGTCCTTTTAAATAATATATAGAGCTAAACTTTATTATTCTATAAGTTATATATTTATATGTCCTTAAATTTATTGTAGGCTAACATCTTCATAATTTCTTGGAAACCTCCCATATAGTTTAGCAATAATTATATTTCAAATTTGTTTAGCGAAAATCTTTTTAGCATAGATAGATGTGTTGGTTTACGTGAACTCAATAGATTTTGCTCAAACTTTATGTATGTGATAGAATACTCATTAAGTATATATAAATATCTGAACGTAAACTCAATTATTATTATACTATATTTTAGCTTGAGATTGTTATAAAAACCTATAAATTTTAAATCTTAGATCCGTCAGTAGTGGAACAATAGGTGTAGTGGGACAATGACACTAACTTGAAAAATAATGCATCACTATATTTTTTTTTTAGATAAAGGATATCTAATATTCATGTAAATGTACCATGTATCACTCATATTATATATTATATATAGGAAGAAATCAAATAAAATCCCAAGATACAAGGTACGTACCCAAAACATATCTTAAAGCATGGGGTGCCAATGCCTATAAACAAAGACAATAATGTTGCCATAAAACAGTACTGACATGAGACAAAAGTGTCCAATATCATATTAAAATAAGTATAGGTGCTTTACTTGAATATATATAATATTATTACTTGCTCCCACCCTAAGAAAATTGATCTATTTAAACCTTTGATTTCTTGACATACACATTATTCTCAACTTGTCATACACCCTCATTCCAGTTCCTAGTTTTTTTTTCTAAACATCTTCACATTAATTCACTATTCAATTCTACAAAATATGGCATATTTGGCATCAGGAAACTTAGTAGAAAACGATAGCGCGTTTCTCATGTCATTTCTTGATGAACCTTCGATGGAATATTGCGACGATGAGAAATTAAATTTTTTAATCCAATCTCTAGAAGCAGAGCTTGAATATCCCAATATTAAAGGGGATTGTATATTTGATGATGATAACGTTCAGAATTTGAACTTTATTGATAATTCGAGTTTGAATTTCTACCATTGTGAGCATAACGTGTATACTAGATCTGCCCCTGATGACGATGAAGATAGCTCAGAAGAACTAGTTGATGTTGATGATTTTAGTTGGATGGATATGGAAATGTCATCTTCAACTAGTCCCAGTAATAACAACATGATTGAATTTCAAAATTTTATAACATGCATTCCAATTGAAGAGGAAGTATATGATTCTCTATGGCTACAAACTGACTTGTCAATGCTAGATAATATTAGCCAATAGTACTAATGAGAACCTTAGTTGTTTTTTTTCTTTTTCTTTTTTTGTTTCCAATTCGGATTATAATTACTACTAATTCAACTGTAAATTTTGTTTAATATTATTCTATAGATTCACATTTTTCAATAAAGGAGTATTCTCAATTCGTCTTAAAAACTCTGAATTTCAACAATTTGAGGTCTCTAATTACTTATAATATATATATATAAAAGAAAGCGGAGTTATTTTTGTTGGGTTAGATAAAATAAAAGAACACAAATATATTGTTAATATGGTATGATATGTCCGCTTTGGACCAAGTTTGTATAGTTTTTTTTTTCAAATCTGACTACTTACAACACCATACATATTTTCTCAAAAGTTTCGCATCATTAAGTGTATCCAACTTTATAAGTAGTTTTTTTTTTCTATTTTACATGTGAATTTTTTGTTCACATGTGCCTAACAATCTCTTTCTTGAACTAAGTTTAACGTGAGGACCCATTATTCATGGACTAATTTGAAGATTAGATATGTTTGTGTGTCAGTCATATCCATTGAGTATTTATAGCCACCAAGCTGAATTGTTTCTTTTGTGTGTATATGTCAGCAAAGCACGGACAAATGCACTAAGTCGACCCTAATGTGATTATTCCCTCATATCTATATCCTTCTCGCCAAATTATTGATTCTGATATTAATTATTGGACTTAACCAACTCAATGATACTCTTAATATATATGATGTGATATTATTCTCTTTGTTTACAATTTTTTCAAAGATCTCAGTCATTAAGAGTATTCAATATGTTATAAGTTTTCTTTCTTTTCTACTTTCCTTGTGAGACTTTATTTACATACATCCAACAATCTTGATTTGCTTAAATTCAATAATATTAACAAACAATCAAGAGCGTCTCAATAAAATTAGTAGCCTAAAGTCAATTATAATAAGATGTTTTAAATATATAAACACATGCACAAAAATATTATTAATTTTGAATTCCCTTTTTTGATTCTTGTATACTATTTATTTTTAGTACATATTCTTAAAACACATTAAGCATATAAATTCACATAATAATAATAATAATGTTTATAAGAGTCAGAATTAGTTCTAGTTAATAAGATGTTAGACATTTGTTTGCAATAAATCACATTAGATGTTGATGTAAAAACTTTATTTATTAATTAATATGAAGATTTAAGTTGGTTAATTCAAAGTTCTAAAATATTCTTGATAAAAAGTAAGTAGTCCTTCTTTGTTTTTTGCTTTTTAATAATATTTATTATTTCAACTGAAATTTAAATTATAAAATTCAATATTAAAAATTTTTTTGGGCCTAAAACAGACGCTTTACTAGCTTTACCTTGAGCTACCCTGCAAACAATATTAAAGGTCTCCTAGATGTTCTTCATTTATCTTATGCAATTAGGTTACAAGAAAAAAAGAAAAGGAAACGGAGTTATAGAAAATATTGAAAAGATATGAGAATCTCAGGTGCTAGTTGTAGGTATTTGCGTCACCTCTCGATAAATAAAATTGTCGAAAGATTTTTTTTTTTTACTGTTTGAAAGTTATCCAACTTTGAATTATGAAAATACGAATGGTTTGAAGTTGGAAAAATAGAAGTTTCAACTAACTTTAAAGATTGAATCATGTTGTCTATCTATTTTATATGTAATTATCAATTATTTTCCATGTATAAAAAAGGTATTATTAATGCTTTGCATTAAAACAAGACAATTTGTTCCAAGTTAACTACTATGTCTATGTCTCTATAAGTTGAAAAATAATTCATATAATGTGTATATGTGCTTATGATCCATCATATCATAATTTGAATTATTTTGAAGGTCCCTTCTTGATTCTTGAATGACAACTCTCCAACTGCAATAAAAATCATGTCTATAAGGCAATTATGTTTTTCAGTACTATAGGACAACTATTAAATGTCACGCCTCCAATTATTTGACTATACTAATTTAGTTACATGATAATGTACTACTCCATCTGTCAATTATAATAATCTTAGACGCACATGATCTGTTGAATCATCAATAATGGATGTACCTAGCATGTCAAAGAGCGGGTTAAAATGAACTGAGTAAATAATTGAGTAGGTCATTAATTTTTTTGAACGTTACTTGGATTGCAATAATATATGATCAGTTGTATTATCGACTCTTTTCAATGAGTCAATTTGAACTACATATCAATTTAATTTTTAGATATGTTAAATTAGACAGATTGAAATAACTGAGTTAATAAATGGGTGAGCTATCATCTTTCTCAAACTTAAAAAGGATTGTACAAATCATATTTTAATGAGCTAATTTTATCGATATCAGATGCACCCCATGTGGTAGGATCAAGTTGTCTACTTTGATATGCCTATTTATAGGCCATTTTTCCTTGAGAAAATACATTGTCATTTGCATTCTCTTTTCCTCTCTAAACTAGATCAATTAAAGCTAATCTTCTCCACAAAAAGTCTTCAAAATTTTCAACTTTTCTTTTATCTCATATTCAACATGTCTTTAGCCACATATTGCACTAATGAAAATCTTGCACTGAGCAATATTGAGAATGATGTTTTCATGTCATTTCTTGAAGAACCAGAATTTGAGGCAAGTGATGAAGAGTTATTAAGAAGTGTGATTGAGTCTTTAGAAGTAGAGAATATTGTTCCTAGTGTTAATACAAATGATTCAATTTTATTAGAGCAAATGAAAGAAGAGGATTCAACTAATTTGTCTTATGATGAACTTGAATATTGTTGGATTGATTCAGACATGGACTGTTCAACTCCTAGTGATGATGATATGAATATTTGGTTCAAGGATTGTTACTATGATGAACATGGAGTTGAAGATTTGACTAACTTTATTGGTGCATCTATGCTTTATGAATAGACATTTTTTTTGGTTTCCAACTTGGTGTTCGGTATTCAGATTGGAGCCCGACTAAATCTGGATCCACATCAGAAAGTCTCATATTGAGGGGTAAAATGCTCTCTCACAAAGGTGACTTCGTATCCAGAGAAACTCGAACTCGAAACCTATAATTAAGGATGCAATAGTCATTGAGATAGGAGTATTGATTAAGAAGTTTTCATGACACTTGTAAATCCCAAATTAATATAGATTTCTTTTTTTTATTAAAGACCTATTAACTTTACTTCTTTTTCTATTGCTTTTAATTTAATGTGGATTATCTTACCTAATTTTAGTATGTATTTTAGCTGCAGAATCTTATATGATGTAAATTCCTACTTTGTTTATGAATAGAGTTTAAATAATATACACCATTAATCAGTTTTTTACACCATCAAATTGTGTTTATCTATTATAGCAACAGTGGCAACTTGCATCATTTGCAAAGGTCACACATTTGTTTTATTGTTCCCTTTGTTCTTCCTTTCTTCTTACCTTAGTCATTTTCTCCTTTGGTTCAAGAAGCGAATACAAAATTTAAATTTGATAGATTTAATTTTTAAGATTTTTATACGGAACTTCTGGTACATTTAAAATTATGAGTTTAAAATTTAATTGAGTTTGTTAAGTCTCTTATTGGTGGGATGAGAAGAAATTGATCTCTTTATATAGTCTTGAGCAATCCTCTTTTCTTGATCTAACTTTTGAGTTGAGTTAGAACTTAGATCTAATATACATTTCTTGACATGATATTAGAATTTAGAGTCATGTCTATCCCAATTCATTATCGTTTGATGTTGGGCCTCCATTTTATATTGTCCACACTCTAGATATTCATTCCTAAACGTGCAGAGGAGGAAGGTGGGAGATGGGTGTTGAGTCTCACATTGATGGATAAACATAAATTGATCTCTTTATATGGTCTCCTATTGGGATAGTTAGGGTGTTGAGTCCGCCATCTATGGGACAAAGAGAAATTGATTTCTTCATAATCGTGAACAATTCTCTCCTCTTGAGCTACTTGGGGTGTTGAAGTTAAGTTAGATCAAGGTCATTTCCTTAACAGAGTCCAACATACGACCCATAAGCTCATCTAGTTGACTAGCTCCCAATGCTATATATATTGAGGTTAAGTTAAATTCAAAGTTCATTTTCTTAACAGAATCCAGCATATGACCCATAAGCTCATCTAGCTGACTAGCTCCCATGCTATATATGTTGAGGTTAAGTTAGATTTAAGGTTCATTTTCTTAACAGAATCCAGAATCCAACATACGACCCATAAACTCTTTTAGCTGATTAGCTCCCATGCTATGGGCCAGAGGATTGGGCTTAGCACATCATGGAAATTTGAAAAGGAAATCAATAAATATGTATCAGGCTGCATCAACAGGCCTCAAAATAAAAGAAAAATGAAGGTTTTGGGCTTATGACAGTGTAGCTCAGCAGGAGAGCATGTTGAACACCCCAACTATCCAAAAACTTGATCAAGAAGATTGTAAAACTTTTGTATCAGACACTAAAAGGGAAAATAATAATAATAAAGAGCACATTTCACATAAATTTTATTTGTCGCTTACATTCTTAAAACCTATTTTTTCTATTAAAAAAAAAGTTCAATTATGTCCTTAAAAGTATGTGAAATTGAACAAATATGTTCTTCGTTAATAGTTTAACTCATCTATGACTTTACCGTTTAATCATTGATTTCAATATGTCATTAGTTTATCTGAAACCCCTAATTAACCTTATTTGTTGATTCATAAGGTAAAAATAGTCAAATATGCCGTCACAACAACAACATATCCACTAAGATACTACAAGTGAAATCTAAAAATGATAGAATGTATGCTATCTCGTGAAGGTATAAAATTTGTTACCTCATGAAGGTATAGAATTTGTTACCTCGTGAAGGTAGAGACTCTGTTTCCGCATATGCCTTAAATTTACCAAATATGTGCTCAATTTCAAATACTTTTGAGGCCATATATGGCTTTACCATTTTCACTAAATAATACTTATGAAAACATTTTGATAGCCTTCTACCTCATTTGTGGATAACCCAATCCAAAGGCTTGCAGTTTGCTCCTTCACTGCAAAAATGGCTACTTCTTCTTCTTTATCTTTCTTTTCTTCCACCATTTTCTTCTCCAACTCCAACACCATCCACTCCTCAAAGCAGCAGCAGCAGAAACACCTCCTTTTCAAATCCAAACAGCAACAATTCTCCATCCGTTCAGAGGCCGCCGCCGCCGCCACTATTCCAATTCTGTCCTTTGATGGTGTCGAAGTGGGCTCCACCACTCTCAATTTAAAATCCGCCCCTCTTGATACCGCACGCGCCGTCGTTCATCGTGGGATCACCACTGACCTCCGCAACCAACGTCGCGGCACTGCTTCCACCCTTACCCGAGCCCAAGTACGGGGTGGTGGTATCAAACCATACCCACAAAAGAAAACGGGTCGAGCTCGACGTGGGTCGAACCGAACTCCTTTACGACCCGGTGGTGGGGTTGTGTTTGGGCCGAAACCTAAGGATTGGTCAGTTAAAATCAACAAAAAGGAAAAGAGACTCGCTATTTCTACTGCGCTTTCGAGTGCTACGCAGAATGCTATTGTTGTGGAAGAGTTTGATGATAAGTTTGAGAAACCGAAGACTAAGGAATTCATTGATTTGATGAGAAGATGGGGATTGGACCCAAAAGAGAAATCTTTGTTTTTGATGACGGAAGTTTCAGACAATGTGATTCTCTCCAGCAGAAACATTAGCACATTGAAGATGTTGACTCCCAGAACTTTGAATCTTTTCGACATATTGGATTCTGAGAAGCTGGTTTTCACTAAATCAGCTGTGGAGTTCTTGAATGAACGATACGGAAATGATGATAATGATGATGACTGGGAGGAGGTGGACGAGGAAGAAGAAGATGGTTAGCTTTTGCCTCATTTTGGGTATGAAGTTTCTTTTCAATTTTTGCTAACTCGTTAATTTGCTGCATTCAGGTGGTGAGGTGGAGGAGAGTGCTGAAAGTTCTGAGTAATATATCAACATGGGGCGAAAAGGGTCTGTTCCGTTTTAGAGGAGGCTTTACCTTACAGGGAGCTTAGTATATTTCACTTTGAATTGTATTTTATTGTATGATAAAACTAGGTGATTTTGGTTGATTTCCTGTCACTGACTGCATTTGTCCATTACCTTCCTTGGCTTAGTTTACTCCTGTTTTTTGTTGCTCTTTAATTACCACTTTGAGTTCTTGATTTTTTATGATAAGAGTGATTAGTTACTTTACTGATGGAATCTTATGTTCCGGCAAAGCTACATTAATTGCTCGGTAGAAGAAGCTATATATAAGATTTATGGGTTACAAGTTGTCCACCAGGCGAGATTCAGTAAAGTAAAACAAATAGGAAAGCTCTGTGCTTAAGTCTTAGGCTTGAAGCAATTAAGCAAAGTTAAGAAAAGGAAACCTTTATTTGGGTGGAAAAAGCTTCATCACCTTTTTCGTTAATACAAACACCAAGTAATTGACTGGAAAAAATGCTCTTTACTTTGTTTCGAGTCATTGGGGGCATATGGGATGCTAAGCATTATTAACCTTGAAAAAGACCATATCAAGTAGAATATCTATGGAAGCAGATGACTTAGACATTTGTACTATCAAAATATGTGATGGAGAGTATATGAGTATCTCTAGGCTTTTACTAGAAATTTCGAGTTCGAGCGCTAATTGCTACTCTGCTTTTAGCCTCAAAATAGAAGGTTTGAGAATGAATCAACGGGTTGCACAAAGTATCTTATTGATCAATTTTACATGTTTCAAAGCCAGACTGTTTAAAAAGCAAAAGAAGAACAAGAAAAATGAAAAATTTACATTGTGGATGGCTATGCTACACTGATGTCTAGAGAAAAGAAGTCAACGGATTGTATAATTTCATTGAACTCATTTACTAGTCAAATATTTAACACGTGACGCTGAAACTTAGTTGTCTTAATTTTGCCAAACATGATCTTCGGTGTAGTTTAATCATTGTTATTGTATTATTCTGAGACTGCTTCCAATTTGGCTATATACCATCATTTACTATTTAGTTTTCACACAAATGACATCACTTTTTGTCGAGCAAGGTAAATGCTATGAAAAATACAATAGCAAACTTCAGGATTCTAGCAGCAAGCATGTCTAGCTTTGACATCCTTAGTGTAGCATCCTTAGTGATCCACTTGTAAGTAGGTTTAAGAAGAGCAAGGGTGGTTATATTGAGCTAACTCGACTTCAAAGGATGGGTTATTTGCAATGATGTCACTGCCAGAAAATGTTTGGCAAGCCACATGGAAATTATTATCGGAAGATATCCTCCGTGAAGAAAGAATATTATGAACTAATCCAGGTACAAATATTAACCTTCTTATTTCAAGTTATGATATGATTTTATTATACATAATTTCTGTATGGAAATAAATAGCCTTTAGCAGCGACGAGCAGATGTCATTAAAATACTGTGTGCTCTATTGCTCTTGACATAAATCAAACTCTAGAAATGCATTTAATATGTCTTCTCTGTCACAACAGTGGGCCTCTTTTCTGTTGTTCCTACAATGAGCAGATTACAATCTCTGCCAATTTCAATTCTTTCTTCTTTGAAAAACTGTGAGAATGTCCACTAAACTATCAGCAAATTAAACTTAAAATCGCGTAACTTTGTTCATAGTCAGGCATCAGTTTGACTTTGACACATTTAGAAGAAACTAGAGAGGCAGGAAACACAAGCATGAGAGATGTCATTAAGAGATATAATTTCTGGTTTGTATTTGATAGTTCTATATAAATTCAAAAAAAAAATGTTTTAGGTAAATAATTTGTCATCCCTCTTTGCAGTTGGAAAAAGTTTAATTAGGAGGATTTAGTTTACCTACAAGCGGCTTTTGGTATGATAGGGTGTTCGCTTGAGCCCTCGGCAAAATATTACAGTCTATATAGGGTAGTTTTTTGTGTTTATGTACATTTATAAATTTTGAATCATGTGAACAATATGCAAAAGGTTAGGTCAGCGGTCCAAGGTATTCAAAATGCGCCTAACGTCGAAGAATTGATTCTTAAGGACTGCATTATTTTTTTAGATTATTATTTTTCGAGCCGCCTAACTGAATACCTGAGCTCTTACTCCTCCTAATTGGTAAATATCAGAACCAGAACATAGCTAAGATTAAATAAAGATGTTTTGGTTGGTTAGTTTTAATTTCAGCTAGGATGAATTCTTAGGTTGTTATTCTATCTTTGACAAGTTTGCTTGAAATGTTTGAGTACATTCATCGTGATGTAGGCTCGACATTATGAATAACTCAAAGTGGGTGACTCTATGATCTATTCTTCTTTTTGGTATTTTGTCGACAATCTCCATTTGATTATTTGTACTAAGGTCTTTGTGAAAGAAAGTAAATTGAACGAGTGACAGAGGTCAGTCATAATTTTTCGTATAAGATTGAATCATTGAAGCATCTTCATCACAATTATCAAATCCAAACGTTTTATAGTTTCTGTTAGGGTGTCAAATGGGCGGGTTGGCCTGAATTTGGGCGGGTCAAAGTTACTTGGGTTGAAATGAATTGGGCTTAAATGGGGTAAAAACTAGATCATAACCCCACCCGTCCAACTTTTACTAAATTCTTTGTTTGATTTCTTATAAATTGTTTAACTACCTAAATCATTTTTTTTGTTTTATTATGACTATATACATATCAAATAAAAATTGTCATTCTTAAAACTATTAGTTAGTTTCTCATGGGTCAATTTGGGTTGCATATCAGCCCAATTCTCGAATAGACAGAATTGGGAGGGTCAAATGGGTTGAGTTAATAAAATAAGTGGGTCATTAACCCGCCAAATCAAAGCGGGTTGGGCGGGTCATTAGCCCGCCAAACCTAAGCGGGTCATGATTTTGTAGGCTGATTTTGCCACCCCTAGTTTCTCTGAATTCACGAAGCATTTTAGAAGTTAGAAGGTTTCCTTTTAATAAGTCTTCCCATTCATGAGAATAAATTTTCTTTCCTTGCAGGATCTAAAGACAAATGACTAATATTATTCAAAAGAGGTATGAACGTGATAGTGTGAAGAGTTTGAGATCTAGAGAAGTACTCATATATTTCTTTTTCAATAATTTGGATGAAGCTTTTCTCTTATCCAAGTAAGTAATCCTTTCTCTATGAATACTTTAATGAGCAATTTACTTTTGCCTTAAACGATGAACTGCTTTTGTATGTGGATTTGGTAAACTTAGCTGGAATATGTTTAAGTTACAGATAATTAATGTCCATATCCATTCGGTCATCTAGTTTACCAAATATGGCCCAAGTACTCATTTATTACCTTTTTTTTATTTTATTTACCAAAATCAGCTCAAAGCTGAAGTGCAGAAAAAGCCAAGTTATTGCAAAACTGCGGAATTTCATTCTATAAGGTAGGGCTTTAGTTTTTCACTAGAAGTTCATCCTAGAGTTGATCGACAGGTTAACCCCAAAATAAGTTGATTGATCGGTTACCCCCCGTAATTGACCCCTAAGCTTGGGGGAATTGGAAACTATTGCATCTTTTCTAAAACGGCACTCTCCCTTGATTTCCGCAATAACTTTTGCTTATGAAACCTTTTTTCACGTGGTTTTGGTCTCTTTTCGATTGCTTTACAAAGGGAACAAAAAGAAAAGCCTTAGGATGAGTCATCGAATGTCTAAGCCTAGAGAAAGCTATCAGAAAGTAAGCCAATGAGCTAATGGTGACTAGCCTTTGATTGAAGACCGGGTCAGTATAAAGGATAGGCTAGTCCAGCTAGATTCTATAAAAAGCTAAAAGGAGCCAAGTTTTTGTAAAATCTAGTCCCCAAGCTCTATTTCCCTTCTTTTTCTTTTCTTATTTGCCGCTGCCGCAGACCACTACTTCACCATTGTTTGTTGCCTTCTCTCCAGTGGTTGAAAATCACCGCTACCGATCGATAACCTCCGTTCACGTTCAAAATACACCACCCGAATCGTCTCCTTCTCCTCTACCAAGATCCATAACTCAAAACCTTCAATTCACTCTATCACGAATTTCAGAATATCTGAAATCCCTAGTTTCTTTCTTCTCAAATTTGTGAAGCTACACTCATCTCCACCACACAAAACCTACATAAATAGATAGATCTTGGACGGATCTATCATCTGGCATCGGTTTCAGTACGAAACTCCGACAACCAATTTTTGCGTTGAGTCGCTGGCAACCATTGTCCTCGATCATATCATGTCAAGGTACGTGTTAGTTATCAAAAGTTGTTGAAATGTTTTGTGTTGAACGAGCTGCATCATAGACCTCCCAATGCCTAGATGAAGAAGCACTCTTTTAAAAAAAAAATTACACAGGGTAGGGAAGGGGAAATGGGGGAGGGGATTACAAGGTAGGAGAAGTACCTCTTCCGCTTACTAGTTTCTTCCTTCTCCTCTACCAATATCCGTAACCCAAAGTCTTCAAAATTCACTCCATCTCCACGAATTTCAGAATATACGAAATCCCTAGATTCTTCCTTCTCAAATTCGTGCACACTCATCTCCACCACACAAAACCTACATAAATAGATAGATCTTGGACGGATCTATCATCTGGCGTCAGTTTCAGTATGAAACTATGGCAACCAATTTTTCCGGCAAGTCGCCGACAACCATTGTCCTTCATCATATCCTGTCAAGGTGTGTGTCAGTTATCAGAAGTTGTTGAAATGTTTTGTGTTGAATGAACTTCATCATTGACCTCCCAATTCCCCAAAGAAGAATGCATCTTTTTTTTTTAAATTACATAGGGGGTAGGGAAGGGAAAATGGGGGAGGGGATTACAAAGTGGGAGAAGCACCTCTTTCTCTCTCGTCAAGCCACTTTTTTTTTTGACAAGTAATTTTTTTTATTAAAATGGTACCAAGATGGTGCAGAGAAGATTACAGGACCTAAATTGCACCTCTCACTGTACATATATTCCCCTAATGATTGCAAAAAATTCCGAAGACTTATCCATCCTATCAAGAGAACTTCTATAACACCAAAAATACAAGTTCTTGATACATTTGTTTTTGACTCTAGGTATCTGCAGCTTCTTCCCCTCAACGCATGTCTTGTTCCTTTCCAACCATTACATATACTCTCCAAAATTGTTGTCGCACCGGTGTTGGATCCTTAAAAATGCACTACTTTTCAAGGATCCGACACACACTCAGTGACATTTTTGAAGAGTCCAAGGAACATAGCGTATAATAGTGCATCATGATATGTGTGTAATATATAATAGTTTATCCATTACGTATACATTTTCTTAACGGAGTATATGTAATGTATAGGAGTGTGTAAGGATGCATATGTATAATATATATATATATATATATATATATATATATATATATATGTGTGTGTGTGTGTGTGTGTGTGTGTGTGTGTGTGTGTGTGTGTGTGTGTGTGTGTGTGTGTAATATATACGCTGTTATACATCATGTTATACAGATTTTTAAAACGAAAAATAGAACAAATGAAGAGGGTTATATAGTAGTTTGGGGAACAAGGTTAAAAAAAACATTAAAATAGATTTGGTTTCATTACATGTGTTGTCTTTCTAGTTATAAAAAATTGTTGGGCTATACTCATTGTAAGTTGTTTGTTTAGGCAGTACATATGGGTAGGTATCCCTTTAAGTTACATATAGAAAACCAAGACAATAATTTGCTACTTGGTAACCTTAGCCTGGAATATGTGAGTAGCTTATGAAACCAATTCTCGAAAATTTTAATGGATTCATCAACCGTCTCTAAATTTTATTGCACATAAAACTGTTCTTATGGCAATTATAGATGGAGGAAATAGTTTTTTCTTTCTCTGGTGGCCTCTTATCAACGGTGGTAGATCAAATGGTTAAACTTTTACTATTGATCAAATAGTAAAACTTTAATGTGCTTAAGAAGAGAATATGATAACAGTTTATTGAGTATGATTTTTTTCTCTTTAATATTACAGGGCATCACGTGGGTACTATAGTAGTTAGAATTTGATTTTAGATTAATGTTCCATCTATGAATAAGGGCACAAGTCGAAGGAAATTTTGGACTTGTTTCCTTTTTTTAAAACAGTGATGTCTGACCCAACTTGCACGTACCTCGACTATTTTACCGGGTATTTGTTATCTTCCACCAACATAGGCACTGGAGTAACTCTGTCATCAAGACAGGAGTCATCTGGCATTTTCTCTATTGAACTCAAGTCTCCCAACTCCCATGGTTTTCGGTACTTTATTGACCGCTAGACCAAACCCTCAGTGCACTTCCATGGTACTTGTATAGATGCTAAAACCCCATGGCAAATCCAAAAGATTTGATATTGCTGCTATTATCTCGCACCTGTGTTATTTCTCTTAATCATTAGTGTTGATTGTAATAGTCCTCGAAAAACTTAATTGACAGAAATTTGCATTATTCACTAGCATCACAACTTTACTTATGCAAGTTCTAGTTGCAGCTACAAAGGAGTGCAGAGTGGAGAACTCCACAATTGGTGGTAGAAAAATGCTACACACCAATGGTTTCAAGTGTAGAAATGCAATAGAAGTTTAATCCACTATGTCAACAAAATCTCATATTTGTGACTTTGTCATTCATAAACCATTTACCGTAACAAGTCACAGTCACATAGAGCTTATTCCATAGACAGTCTATTCAGCATTCTATAATTATGCACTAAAAATAATTTTTTTCATGTTGCAGGTTCCAAGTTGGAGCAGCTGTGGTGATATTTAAGGAACTTGGCAACCAGAATCAGAGTGATCACAGCCAATGGCAACTTTTCCCTATTCACAAGTTGAAATGATCAAATGCGTTTTGAGACTGCTGCTGATTTAGCTATGTAATGATTTACTCGGTAGTGTTCACACAAATGACATCACTCTTTGTTGAGCAAGGTGATGCCATGAAAACTACAAAAGTGAACTTCAGGATCCCAGCAGCATGTATGTCTACCTTTGACATCCTTAGTGTAGCACCTGCCATGTTTCTCAAACACGGAGTTCTTGATCCACTTAGGTTTAAGAGGAGCAAGGGTGACCACACCGAGCTAACTCAACTTCAAAGGATGTGAATTGGACTAGTCACAACGGTGATGGCTATGCTTTCTGCAGGAATCGTGGAGCACTATAGGCTTACTTATGCTATAAATGACTGCAAATACAGTGAAGGCTCTAGCTCGGTAAAGTTACCCTTGCTCTTCTTAAACCTATTGACAAGTGGTCAAGAACTCTGTGTTTGGGAAATATGACAAGTGCTACACTAAGGATGTCAATGGTAGATATACATGCAGCTGGAATCCTGAAGTTCGCTATTGTAGTTTTCATGGCGTCTCCTTGCTCAACTAAGACTGGTGTCATTTGTGTGAAAACTACTGAGTAAATCATTTCATAGCTAAATCTCTATTAGCTATGTAACAGTAGTCTTTCCTACCAAAAAATTCTCTATTAGCTATGTAATAAGAGTTTAAGCTTTTTTTTACATTATCAGGTCCATCAAAGGATATCTACGTCGTAAACCTTTTTTTAATAAATGAAATTTATACAATTGAAAATACAATTAATTGCCTGCTACATCAGGAAAAATAATTTGATGATATAAAAGTATCACTGACCCTCTTTTAATCCTTAACAGGGAAGAAATAGCTAAATGCAGTAATATAATAAGTTACTTTTCCAATGTCTAGCGAGTACTTTTTGATTGGCCTATCAGTAAGAAATCTAATTATTTTTCTCATTTTATTGTAATTTGTGTAAATAGTCTCATGGTCTTTTTTAAAGGTTAATAAAGCTGAATACCCCACAGGCACCCCATGACTCAACAACATTGTTAGAGCATTTTTTGTGTCAATTATTTGGTTGTGAGTATAAAAGAAAAAGGTGGGTGAAGCTTTTTCCACTCAAATAAAGTATTCTCTTTTATTAACTTTTAGTTAATTGCTTCAAGTCTTAGTGTTTATTGCTTAAGCACATAGCTTTCCTATTTGTTTTACTTTGTTGAATCTTGCCTGGCTGACAAGTTGTAACCCATAAATCTGATATATGGCTTTTTCTACTTTGCAATTAAAGTAGCTTTGCTAAGACATAATACAAGACTTAATGTAAAGTGGGTAATCACTCTTATCATTAAAAAAATAATCAAGAAAACCATTAGAAATGATTATCATGGTGTCTAGATCAGCTTACATGTATCTCACCTATTTTATTGGGTATCTATTATCCTATTAATATAGATACGAGATAACTTTGATATGCTTACTCGCCGAGGATCTATCGAAAACAGTCTCTCTACGTACATATCACTGCAGACCTTACTTATGAAGATTATACTAGATAAGTTGTTGTATAACTTTGTCTACCAAATATTTCGATAGATGAGAAGAACTACCTAATATTTTGGTAGTCGTTTACTTCATTGACTGCTAGATTACATATAAAGGTGTGTCACTCAAGGCAAATCCCACATCTATAAAATAGAGAGGGATGCTAGGTATAAGGGGAAACAAGCTGACCCTGACACGCATTTTAAAGTTGTGCGGACCTAGACTTAAAGCGGACATCATCATTAACGGGCTGGGCTGTTACATATGGTATTACAATCACTCTGCGTGCAGCCTTGAGCAATGATATAGGACAAAACTGTAGATGTTTCCTTTTTGTTTCATATTCTTGCAGTAACAGTTAAATCAGAATCCCAGCAGCATTCTATACAAGTCCACCACTATGGGATGAGTTATGTCGTCTCTTCTCTTTGTATTTCAACGCTGTACTAAATTTGCCTAAAAGTTGACTTGATACAGAGAGAAATTTTACAAGGAAAAAAGTATAACTAAACAAAGGTGAGTTTATTTTAAGGCTGAATATATGGACAAACACTCTGAGCACATGATTTTTTTTGCACGTGTTCACAAGCATCTATGACGTAGATAAGTTAATCATAAAAAATATGTCATCCACTTTGATTATACTCATCAACCTCAATTGGAACAAACTTTAGGTTTTACAACTTACTGAGGATACTTGTAAAAGTTTTTTCACAATTTTGAGTCGGAAGTATCTAATAGGAACACTTTATCCTGTGTCTAGGTACTCAATTAGGATTCAGGGCAGACCCTAGTTCGAGTATCTAAATAAAATTTACTAACAAGTTAAAGGGCTCGTCCATGTATTCCACCTTATTCTGAATGGTTTCTTTATGTAATGTCATGCCTTAACCAAGTGAACAATGGCTTTTGTTGGTCCCATTCTTTATAGTGTTATTTTAACATTAAAAATACCTGCTTAGAAGTTCATTCAACTTCCTTTTTTGATTTCCACAGTGAAAAAGTTCCCTCTCCCATTCAGAAAACACAAACATCAAAAGCAAAAGTGAAAAAGATTACATCCCAAAAGCAACCAAAAAGAAAATTCACACTTTTGACACCAAACCAAAAAACAACATGTATATACAGTCAAGATCCTATTTTTATACTCTCAATCTCATGCATTCTTGTTCCTCTTCATTCCCAAAAAATGGCAGAAATTGTTCTTGCAGAACCAATTCAAGAAAGTACTGCTAGTACCAGCAGAATAGCTTATACCACAAGCAATGAAAGACCCTTTACTAGATCAATCACTTACGGGCGTGATCATGTGCCTGAGCCCTTTGATAGTGAGAAGTTGCCAGTCACCTTGATTTCGGAGATTCAAAGATTTCTTCGAGTAGCTAATCTTATCGAGTCAGAGGAGCCTCGAGTGGCTTATCTTTGTAAGACTTTATCTAAAAATTTCTTGTGTGATGACTTGTTTTAGTTGTTATAGTGAAAGTGGCAGAGTGTCATTCTTGTCTGTGAAAAAGATTATGAGTATAATTCGTTGAATTCAAAGAGGTAGTTTAATTATTACATGTCTGTGTGTATGCGAAAACAGTTAAAGGATCCACGAGCTAGAGATTTTCCAATTCAACTTTTGCAATACATTTCTATTAGATAGTACTCCCTCCGACCCAAAATGAGTGTGCTTTATCTCATTTCACACACATTAAGAAAAATAGTAAATATAAGGTATAGTTTACTAAGTTACTCTGTTTATTAGACGTTTCTTGAGAATTGAGAACTATTAATCATAATTTGGGTTTCTCATTCTTCTTCTTAATGTTATAGTACTTATTTTCTTTTTGGTGATAAGTGGTTAATCCAGTTTTCTTAATCAGGTCGGTTCCATGCATTCGAAGTAGCACATAACTTGGATAGGAATTCGAATGGCCGAGGAGTACGACAGTTTAAAACTGCCCTTCTTCAACGGCTTGAACAGGTACACTCTTATTCTGCAGAAAAAAGGATAATTAGTCAGTTACTCAATCTGATTGTAAATATCAATATCAAATTTTGCTTCAATTCTTTGTGGTCGACTTACAATATAAACTTTCATGTCTACATTTAGCACTATTTCATTTCATCCCGAGATCTACCATCTTAAACTGTTTAAACTGAGTTAATAGTTTTGCGGTACTCTCTAGATTCATGCTACTGAATTGCCACGTCTAATTTATGAACTATAGGATGAAGAAGTTACTCTCAGGAAAAGAAAGGAAAGGACTGATTTACGTGAACTTAGACGTGCTTATCGCGAGTATAAAGACTTCATAATCAAACATGGTGGGGAGAGTAATCTCGAAAATAGGTAATGATTCCACTCTTTTAGGAATTATCTTTGTCACCAGGAGTGCTGATGTCCTTAAAATCATCAGTACTTATTTCAGTAATATTCATGTTCTGTTCTCTTACTTGCACAGAGAAAGGCTGACTAAAGCACGTGTTGTTGCTTCAGTATTGTTTGAAGTATTGGATACAGTTTCCAGAGCAGCAGGTGTTCAGGTTTTGTCTATGCCATTTCCTTCTCTTAGTTCTTTGATTAGCTCAATCTTTGGTTTACGTGCTAAATGAACCTTCCATGTATCTTCTTATTAGGCTCTAGCTGGGAGTGAGAGTAGCGATGCCAAATCTGAACTCTTTGTGTCATATAACATTCTTCCACTTGATCAAGGAGGGATTCATCACGCGATCATGCAACTCCCTGAGGTATGTATAGATAATTATATGAGTTTGGCTTGCTAAATAGTTTTGACTGTGGCAGTTGCTTCCCCTTTTTTCCCATGTTAGGCGAAAAAATGCCTATTTATTGGCCAATTTTGTTTTCTTTCCTTCCATGTCACAGCTCATATGTAATGAGCTTAATGTTCCACAGGTTAAAATTGCGGTTGCTGCAGTTCGGGATGTTCGTGGTTTGCCTTTCCTGGAAGATTGTCGAAAACAAGAAACCAACCTGGATTTGTTCAAGTGGCTTCAGTTTTGCTTTGGATTTCAAGTACTAACCTTTCTAGCATTCTCAGTTCAAATATTCTCCGTTCCACTACCGTTTCTTTCTTTATCCATTTCTGTTTGTGTCAACATTATAAAAGCTGGAAATCTCATCATTTCTTATGGACTTCACAACTCTAATTCAAGCATTTTATCCTCCTATCTATGACATCAATAGTTAATATCACTTTTCTCTTGCCAGAAAGGGAACGTGGCCAACCAGAGAGAGCATTTAATTTTATTACTTGCTAACACACATGTTCGGCAGACTCAGAAGCAAGTATTAGTACCCAAGGTGCTGTCCTAGTGTTACCTGGCTCTTTCTAGTTAAGGTGTCATTTTAATTTTCATTGTAATCGACTTTGTTATGCTTACTTTCCGGGTATTAGCTAGGGGATGTTGCTGTTGATGAGCTGATGAAGAAGTTTTTTAAAAATTATACAGATTGGTGCAAATTTTTGGGACGAAAGAGCAATATTAGGTAAGATAATCTGTGACATGACGATAGACTTTGAATTCCTTCTACTTTCTGAAGTTATTTCTCTTCTTACTTCTTATCACTCTCTAACATATTTTTCGTTATCTCATGGCTCTTCAGGGTGCCATATCTGAAACAGGAGGCTCAGCAGTACAAACTTCTGTATATAGCTCTTTATCTTCTGATATGGGGAGAGGCTGCTAATTTAAGGTTTATGCCAGAATGCTTGTGTTACATGTTTCACCATGTAAGCTGACATTTTATACCATTTCTATAAAGCCTAAAGGCGACTGCGTTCAAATACTTGCATAAGGTTTGGAGATTGAGATCCAACTAATATTCTCTTTCTTTGCCTACTGTAAAGACATGACACTTGGGCCTAACTCAATCCTTTCTTTGCCTATTGTAAAGCCATGACACTTGGACCTAACTCAATCCCAAAAACTAGCTTATGAGGGGAGGATTGCCCAACTCCATATAAGCAGACCATCAGTCCATTCCCCCAACCGATGTAGCATTCTAACCCACTCGAGTGGGAGCCCAAATAGGGATGGACCTAGTTCTTATACCATGTAAATGTAAAGATATGACACTTGAGTCTAAAGTCAACCCCAAAAGATAGCTCATGAGTAGAGGATTGCCCAAAGTCTACATAAGCAAACCACAAGTCCATTCCTCAACTGATGTGGGACTCTAACCCACTCTAACACCTCTATTTTATAATACAATGCACATATGATGAAAAAAACATATTCTCTCTTGCAGATGGCATATGAGCTGCATAGCATGCTAACTGGTGCTGTAAGCATGACAACCGGAGAAAAGGTCATGCCAGCTTACCAAGGAGATTCAGAATCTTTTCTCAACAATGTAGTGTTTCCGGTGTATGATGTCATATATAAGGTACTTCAAAGTTTGGACATGCATTTACCTCTGATCTCCATAATTTCAGTTTCTAACCTTGTCCCTGAAACACTCAAGGAAGCTATGAAAAACGGAAAAGGAACAGCTGATCATTCGACATGGAGGAACTATGATGATCTGAATGAATTCTTTTGGTAGAGTTAACTTTCTCTCATTGCCAATCTTATATTTCAGTTGAGAGACTCCTTAAATATGTCAGGAATTTGTTGTGATCCGCTGGTTGCTTCGCTGTTTCAGGTCTCCAGATTGTTTTCAAATAGGTTGGCCCATGCGTCTGGACCATGATTTCTTTTGTATAGAAACTCCAAATAATGTCAAAGTTAAAAAAGAAAAGGCTTCTGCTTCCAACCTTCAAGAAAACAAGGATGTAAATGAAGATGAAGAAATGGGGGTAAGTTACCCTGTTGACATTTCAAATTAAAGTAAATAGTGTACATAGACACAAGAAAGGATCCTGACCTTTCATTGATAATGCAAGTTTGCTTTTTATCTCACTGTATCTCGTATTTGTTTTGTTACCGCTTTTCTTTTTCTGTAAAATAAAGAAAAAATGGGCTCAAAACCTTTTTATCAGACGCTGTCTATATAAGGTCTATGGGAAGGGATACATGGCTTTTCTCTTTCAATGATGCAGCCTTCTGTCTATCAACGTATTGCATTCCTGTTTCTTATGTGTAGCATGTTCACATATTAGCTTGAGAGGTTCTCTGTATTGGTTCGAACGACTCGTGTATTTTATGATTTTATCAACTGAAATGGTTATTAATTGTATTGTAATTACAATTGAAATGATCAAAAAGGAAATGTGAGTTAATACATGCTCTAAGGTGGCTTTTGATGTGGCAACATAAGTAATTTTCTTCTCTCGTACATGCATGTCCGTCTTTACAATGAGTTGATCTTGTTGCAACACCGTTCTTTTTTCCTTATGTTTAAGATAGTAAGTTCCAAAATTGAAGGGAGCCTCGGAGCAATGGTAAAGTTGTCTTCATGGACCTATAGGTCACGGGTGCAAACCGTGGGAGTAGCCACTAATGCTTGCATTAGGTTAGGTTGTCTGTGTGTGGCCCTTCCCAGACCTTGCTAACACAGGATGCTTCATGCACTGGGCTGCCCTTCTAGTAAAATTCCAAAATTACAGTTCCATTCTGTGATCTTCAGATCCTAGTGGATGAAGTGCGTGAACCAAAGTGGCTGGGGAAGACAAATTTTGTAGAAATTCGCTCATTTTGGCAGATTTTCAGATGCTTTGACAGGATGTGGAGCTTTTTTATCCTATCACTTCAGGTATGTTTGTGTAAGAGAAGATATTAACAACAGCTTAAGTATACATTCTTACTAGGTTTCTAAGCTCCATTTTCTTTTTCTTAATTTCTTGACTGTTTTCTTTTAGGCAATGATAATTATGGCTTCTCACGATTTGGAGTCTCCTCTACAAGTCTTTGATGCAACAGTACTCGAGGATGTTATGAGTATCTTCATCACTTCAGCAGTGCTTAAACTTGTAAATGGTATGCCATCTAAGTCTCTTGTTATTTTATTGTCCACCTTTTTCATCTTTTATTATCTACTTACGTATCATAACTTAAGACAAAACGTATGAAGAGATTCTCATTCTTGCAGTTATTCTTGATATCATCTTTACATGGAAAGCTCGATGTACAATAGACCCTAATCAAACTCTGAAACATGTGCTGAGGGTGGTTGTTGCTATGATGTGGACCATCATTCTTCCCGTATATTATGCTAGCTCTCGTAAAAAATATACTTGTTATTCAACACAAAGTGGGAGTTGGCTTGGAGAATGGTGCTATTCTTCCTACATGGTTGCAGTTGCATTCTATTTGATGACCAATGCAGTTGACATGGTTCTATTTTTTGTGCCTGTGGTTGGAAAATATATCGAGACCTCCAATTACCGGATATGCATGTTCTTATCCTGGTGGACTCAGGTAAACTTTCAGTGTCCTGATCCTAGCATGCACAACTGTGTTGGAGAAAGACTGTCCAAAAAAAAACTTGTTTAGTTTTACATAGTGTCAAATTTTCACTTCTCTTGGTTTTCGAAATGCAGCCTAAGCTATATGTTGGGCGAGGAATGCAAGAAAGCCAACTCTCCCTTCTGAAGTATTTCCTACTATCCCTACTCTGAGCCTATTTTTTTATTCGAAGTAATTTCTTGATGAGTTTCTTATTAAGCCTTATTTGTGGTTTTAGGTATACCATTTTCTGGCTGTTCTTGTTAATAAGCAAACTTATATTTAGCTACACATTTGAGGTGAGTGGTTCTAAGGCTTCTTATTGGTTTACATACTAGTATTACTAATTTGATCGTTGACACGTCCATTAAATATTTGACACGTCCATCTGTTCCCACAATCTACTAGTTGACTTATCATGAAATATCCAGATAAAACCACTTATATCACCTACAAGACAGATCATGGCAATCGGAGTAAAAAATTACGACTGGCACGAGCTTTTCCCTAAAGGTAATTGTCTAAACCTTTTTATCTTCTTAAGTAGCTGAAGAGTGTAGATATATATGTAAATCCTCTGAATGATTTTTTTCCAATTTAGTCAAGAGCAATGCTGGAGCACTAGCTGCTATATGGTCTCCAATTGTACTTGTAAGTTATATTATGATTTCATCTTCTGTTTCTGAAGCTTCGTATTTTCTTTTAAACATAACAATCTTCCGTGCTGAATCTTGTTGTTTCAGGTATATTTCATGGATGCACAAATCTGGTATTCTGTCTACTGTTCAGTCTTTGGAGGAGTGTATGGAATCCTCCACCATCTTGGTGAGGTGAGTTGTTTTTAGTTAATTTTTAAGCCATTATATGGATACTCTCATCTCTTTTATTTACCACAGATTCGGACGTTAGGAATGCTGAGAAGTAGATATTACTCATTACCTGAAGCTTTCAGTGCTCGTCTTGTCCCACCCGAAGCAAAAGATTCTAGAAACACCTTAATGAATTGGCTCATCCCTTTGACGTTCCAATTCCAAAAGGTTTTTACCATTGAAATTTTTAAGCTTTACTTACTAATTTCTTTATAATACTGTCTCATCCGTCTGGTGTTCCGTTTGGCAGAACTTTCACTTATCAGAAAGGGAAAAGAGCAATGTTGTGAAGTTTGCTCTTGTGTGGAACCAGATCATCAGTAGCTTTCGGGAGGAGGACGTGATAAGTGACAGGTTAATTATTTCTGTGTAGCTTATTTGGACATCTGTTCTTTATAAAAAGCTAAGACTTTTGTGTAATAACTGACAACAGGGAGATGGATTTGATGAAAATACCTGTATCACCAGAATTACTCTCTGGTCGAGTTTATTGGCCCATTTTTCTTTTAGCAGATAAGGTACCATGTTGATCTTGAAGCTTTGTCTAGTTTGATATTAGCATTGTTACTGTTTGACTTATCGTTCATCTGCTGGTAGCTTGCAAATGCATTATCTATTGCACGAGATTTTGAGGGAAAGGATGAAACGCTTTTAAGAACAATAAAGAAGGATACATACATGTATATGGTGGTGATAGAGTGTTATGAATCGCTGAAATACATCCTCGAAATTCTTGTTGTTGGTGACCTTGAGAGAAGGTAATTTTTTAGACTGTTATTTCAAATGCAATTTAATACTCCTTCCGTTTCAATTTGGTTGTCTTACTTTCTTTTTTAGTCTATTTCAAGAGAATGTCTCTTTCCTTTTTTTGGAACTTCTTCATTTTAACTTTCCACGTAGTATGTTTAAAACCACAAGATTAAACTACTTTTTGGTACATTTTACATATCCTTAGTTTAAGGCCACAAGATTCAAAAATATTCCTTACTTTCTTAAACTCCGTATCAAGTCAAAACCAGACAAACGAATTGAAACAGAGGGAGTACTGAAATCAATAATAGTGAAAGTGCTTTCTGCATTTTCATTTTTTTTCAATTTTAGACTCCCATTCATGACATGGTTGTCTACCTTTCAGGGTTATTTCTGGTATATTAGATGAAATTGATGAAAGCATTCAAAAATCAACACTTCTCAAGGACTTAAAGATGAGCCAACTGCCGGTTCTATGTGCTACGTGTATAACTTTACTTCAACTTCTGGTAAATTTGCACACAAGCATCAACCTTTTGCTCCCTACCTATTACCAATTTCTTCATTTCTACAACTCATACTTTCCATATTGACACATTGGTTTATCAAGATCGAGGGAAACGAAAGCCTTCATAGCAAAGTCGTATTGGCAATTCAAGATATCTTTGAGCTTGTAACAACCGATATGATGTTAAATGGGTCAAGGTTAGATGCCTAAAGAATTTCAAGTCATAATAATCCTTACATTTATGTTGTGTCTAACTAACCATCCTTCGTGGTTGCAGAACGTTGGATTCACTTGATGCTCACCTGCATAGTGGGGAAGAGGTTGTTGAATATTTCGTCTCGATTGAAGCACCACTGTTTGCATCTAAGGATTCAATCCATTTTCCATTGCCAGATAGTGATTCCTTATTGGAAAAGGTGTTCCAAATACTTTACTACTTATGGTTTCCTTTACTTGTCGTGTACTTGTAAGTACTTATAGGCATACCTGAAAACATATGTGTAGCTACACAAACCTATTGCATGTATGGAGACTGATTTAGTTTCAATTGTAGATCAAGCGATTTCGTTTACTGCTTACTGTCAAAGATAAAGCACTGGATATACCGACCAACTTGGAGGCTCGTAGGAGGATTTGCTTTTTTGCCACTTCTCTGTCTATGAACATGCCAAATGCTCCAAAGGTGCGGAACATGTTATCATTCAGGTCAGATTTCATCACATTACTTGATAGTTTTTGCACTTAGCATAAAATTCCTACTCGTATGTGGAATTCGATTTCATAATATCATAAGAAAAAAATGAACTACATACTCCACCTATTAGGCATATATAACTCATGAAATAGCAGTGTTTCAATTAAAAGTTCATCCTTTGTGACATGACCAAACTTTAATAACTCACAAGGACCCTCTGAAATAAGCAAATGAATAAAATCTTTACAAGCATAATCGTTTAAGACGAGTTTCAACTCTCAATATTCTTTCAACAAGTATACTTACAGGGACATGTTTACTATACAGTGTTCTAACTCCACATTTCATGGAGGAAGTCAAATTTTCAAAGAAGGAGCTCAATTCAAGAAAACAAGCTGGAGTCTCTATCCTTTTCTATATGAAAAAGATATTTCCAGGTTGCCACGACAAAAATTCTCTATGACTTAAGAGAGTGAGGGAGAGCTTCTTCCATCTCATAAGTTTTGATTAACTAAATATTCGTATTAATTATACGTCCTCAGATGAATGGGAAAACTTTTTGGAGCGCATGGAAAAGGAAGGAATAGATGAATCTAGTGATGAAATTGAAGAAGAGGAGAGAAATTGGGCTTCTTTCCGAGGGCAAACTCTAAGCAGAACTGGTGGATTTATCTTTCCTCTAAAAGTTATTTCTATTCAAGCTGAAATTTTGAACTTTGTCCTTACCAGAAATGTTCTTTGTTTTCTTTCGTTAACCAAAACAGTCCGAGGAATGATGTACTACAGAAAAGCACTGAAGTTGCAAGCTTTTCTTGACATGGCTGAGGATGAAGGTTTGTGATATTCAGATATTTTGACTCCCCCCCTACACCGATATTCGACTCAAGTGAACATCATCTGCATGTTTCCGCCTTTCCCCAGATATCCTCCAAGGTTATGATGCAATTGAGAGGAAAAACGATACATTATCAGCTCAACTTGAAGCCTTGGCAGACATGAAGTTTATACATGTTGTGTCTTGTCAGATATATGGATTACAGAAGACTACTGGTGACCCTCAAGCCCAAGACATACTTAACTTGATGATAAGGTACTTTTTCCAAGTGAAACTTTCATTCAGGGTACTTTTGTACTTGAACATTGCTTTCAGAAATTTAATTATGCTGTTTTATGGATGTGTTGCTTAAAGGTACCCTTCTTTGCGCGTTGCTTATGTTGAGGAGAAAGAAGAAATTACGGCAGACAAACCACGAAAAGTTTATTCATCTATTCTAGTTAAAGCTGTTAACGGTTTTGATCAGGTATTAAAAAAGAACTCTCCAAGCAGTTGAAAACTGTCTTTTGCTTAGTATTCACTGTCAATATGCACATGACTTCTCAAGAAAATGCAGTAAGGAAGATCTATCTATTTGTTTCGTGTTATGTGTCAAAATGAACAATGCCTTCTAATTCTAAATATTTGGTCTATGCTTACTCTTACAAATCTTTTTCAACTGTTGTAGGAAGTATACCGCGTAAAGCTTCCAGGTCCACCAAATATTGGAGAAGGAAAACCTGAAAACCAAAATCATTCCATAATTTTCACACGCGGTGAAGCTCTCCAAACAATTGACATGAACCAGGTATTCATCAGCCTTAGGATTTTGAAAAAGAATAATCTCATAATATGTTCTAATAGCTTGTTTTTACAGGATAATTATTTAGAAGAAGCTTTGAAAATGAGAAATATCTTGCAAGAGTTCCTGAAACACAGTGGTCGGCGTCCTCCCACAATACTTGGCATGAGAGAACACATATTTACAGGAAGGTCAGCATCTAAGAATTGTGATTACCTGATTACGAAACTATCTAGTACATTATCAACAACAATATTATTTTTGCGTGTTATGCAGAACGAGTTTACTCTAGAAAGAGAAAAATAGATATTAAAAGAAAAAAAGACTAAAGAAGAATTTTTTTTGAGTAAAATGCTAAAGAAACTTTCATCCTGATTGCAGTGTTTCTTCTTTAGCTTGGTTTATGTCCTATCAAGAAACCAGCTTTGTCACCATTGGCCAGAGGCTTCTGGCTAATCCACTCAGGTAATTTAAGCCCTATTTTTACATGCTTACTTTTATGTAATAGTGATCAAATGAATAATAAGGAAATTATCTTTGGGGATAAAAGATAAGTTCTATATACCTTTGAGTTAATGGTAAAAGCACACCTAAACTGTCACTTTTTCGCAAGTTTCATACCTCAACTATCACAGTATCACTCCCTTTGTATTAAAACGCGTGTTGATGCTGAGTTAGCCTACACACACCTGCTGTCGGTTAGGAACAAATATTTGGTCAACTCAGCATTGATGTGTGTTTTAATACAAAGGAATGACAGTTTAGGTTAGAAAAGAGAATAATGTGTATAGTTGATGTATGAAACTCACGAAAAAGTAATAAGTTAGGTGTGTTTTTGACCATTAACCGTATTCCTTTCCAAAAGTCACATGGTATTTTTCTTGTTTAGAAGCTCTTTGCATAAAGGAAACAAAAAGTATATAATGTTGTATTTAGATTGCTTACAACAGCTTTCCTTTTCCATCGAAAATTTCAGGGTCAGGTTCCATTATGGGCACCCGGATGTGTTTGATCGAGTATTTCATTTGACAAGAGGTGGCATTAGCAAAGCATCCAAAACAATCAACTTGAGTGAAGATGTTTTTGCAGGTTTTCCTGTTAATGCAAAATGTTTATTTGACATCATAAAGTTGTATAGACTAGAAAACACATGACAGTATCTGATATAATGTAGGATTTAACACGACTCTGAGACGGGGACATGTCACATATCTTGAGTACATGCAAGTTGGAAAAGGTCGTGATGTAGGCCTTAACCAGATTTCAAAGTTTGAAGCTAAAGTTGCAAATGGAAACAGTGAACAAACAATCAGTCGTGATATGTATCGCCTTGGCCATAGATTTGACTTCTTTCGAATGCTCTCATGTTATTTTACAACAGTTGGCTTCTACTTCAACAGCCTGGTAACTACATTAAATCCTATAACTAATGTGCTTATGTCCTGATATGCTGATTTATATGTCTCTTTTAATCTTTGCTGTCAAAACTATGCAGATATCAGTGATTACGATTTATGTGTTTCTATACGGTCAGCTCTACATGGTATTAAGTGGTCTACAAAGAGCACTTCTGGTTGAGGCAAAACTGCAAAACATAAAGTCACTGGAAACAGCTCTAGCTTCTCAATCATTTATCCAGCTTGGACTTTTAACAGGGTTACCAATGATCATTGAGTTGGGACTTGAGCGCGGTTATCTTAATGCCCTTAAAGATTTTGTTCTCATGCAACTGCAGCTGGCTGCAGTTTTCTTTACTTTTTCCTATGGAACAAAATCTCATTACTATGGCAGAACAATTCTTCATGGAGGTGCCAAGTATAGACCTACTGGTCGTAAAGTTGTGGTTTTTCATGCCAGCTTCACTGAAAACTATAGACTTTACTCTCGGAGTCACTTCATCAAAGGATTTGAACTTCTGCTTCTGTTGATTGTTTATGATTTGTTTAGGCGATCATATGAGAGCAATTTGGCATATGTTTTAACTACATATGCAATATGGTTCATGTCATTTACTTGGTTGTTTGCACCATTTCTGTTTAATCCTTCTGGATTTGATTGGGGCAAGATAGTCGATGACTGGAAAGATTGGAACAAGTGGATTAATCAACAAGGTGGTATAGGGATACAACAAGATAAAAGTTGGCAATCTTGGTGGAATGATGAACAAGCTCATCTTCGTCATGCAGGGCTATTTTCGCGGTTAATTGAGATACTCCTTTCACTGAGATTTTTCCTTTACCAATATGGACTGGTGTATCACCTTGACATATCCAATCAAAGTAAAAATATTGTTGTCTATGTGCTCTCATGGGTTGTCATTGCTTTTATTTTCCTCTTGATGAAGGTAAGCTTCTTCCTGCACATTGCCTTTAATTTTCCGTCTCTCTCTTACAATGCTGATATACTTCCCATTTATGAATACTAGAAGTAACAGTAAATTAGGGTAGTAGATTAACATTGTCTAGCTAATCCTGTAGTATTACTCTTGTAGTTTTTTGTCCTTAGATTTCTGTTAATATATGTTGTTCCTTGTACTTTGATTATATTATTATTTTGTTGTAGTTATTGTTCAGCATGCTTTGTTATGGTTTCACATCTATTACTTCTTTTTCTGGATTGCTTTGATTTGTTTTTCCTTGAGTCTAAGGTCTATCGGAGACGGCCTCTCTACCTCTAAGATAGGGGTAATTAAGGTCTGCGGAGACTATACCCTCTCAGACCCCCACTTTGTGGAACTACACTGAGTATGACGTCGTTGTTTTTCTTACTGAATTTTCCAGATGCTGAATATTGGAAGGCGGTTTTTAAGCGCAAACCATCACTTAACTTTCCGACTGTTTAAAGCTTGTCTATTCCTAGGAGTTGTGGCAACTATTATTACCCTGTCAATCATATGTCATCTGTCTGTGAAAGACTTGATTGTCTGCTGTCTAGCTTTTCTACCAACTGGTTGGGGATTGATATTGGTAAGTCCAGTATATGTTCTTGCCTATTTTGCTACACATACTTTCTCGTCTTCTCGTCCTGTTTTTTGTCTCGTTTTTAATCGCGTAAATGGTGCTGTTTTCCTCAGGTTGGCCAAGTAGTGTCCTGTTTTTTGTCTCGTTTTTAATCGCGTAAATGGTGCTGTTTTCCTCAGGTTGGCCAAGTAGTGAGACCAAAGATTGAAGGTACTGGATTGTGGCACTTCACTCGAGTGTTTGCTCGAGCTTATGACTATGGAATGGGTGTTGTTCTTTTCGCGCCTCTAGCTTCATTGGCTTGGCTTCCAATAATTTCAGCTTTCCAAACTCGGTTTCTGTTCAATGAGGCTTTCAGTAGGAGGCTGCAAATTCAGCCAATTCTTGCAGGAAAGAAGAACCATTAGTGATCTCTACTTGACTTTACACTATATAACTTGCATCTACACATATTTTTCTGTTACTGTAGAATAGCAAAATACTGGTACAAACATGTTGTCATGTGGATGTACTCCATAGGGAAAACAATAGGTTATATAATTCTTTCATGTACAGGTATAGTTAGTTGTATACTAGGCTATTGTGCATAGACATTAATGAATAATACACATTCTTGAAATCTCAAGGTTATCATCTTTCAGTACAGTGTCGGTCAAAACTGAAAAATAAGTTTATCCAAGCGTAAAACCAAATATGTTTTATATTATATCGCGTATATCCCAATTCTACATCAAGAGAGAAATTAATACAAGAGAGAAGTCTCAATACCGGAGCTGGCTGTGGAACTATTGTCAACAGAAGGTGCTACAACTGATGAAGGTTGAGACTCTGCATCAGAAGAATCAGATTCCACAGAGCTCAGTCTTTCTGTCTCTGATGATTCTACTTCCTCTTTAGATTTCCCTGATGACTTCCCGGACATCACTTTCTTTATGCCACCACCAACAGATTTGCCAGCGTGTTTAAGGATTTTCTTTGTCTTGTTTTTCACTCTCCCCTTTGTGGGGCTTTTCCCATTTCTTGCACGGTTCTCTTTTCCATCTTCTGTAGGTGTTGCTGCTAATGATGAAGGCAAAATGGTGTCATCCACTATAATCTTCACTCCAATATCCTTGGCATTAACTGCCCTAAGATTCACACGCGGAGATGAATCAGGCTCTCCAATATTGCCCGACTTATCCTCTTATTTGGAATTTCTCCAGAGAAGCGAGCTGATCTTATGTAAACCCCTGTGAAAACGACCTGGGGAATCCCCTAAGTAATTCAGGCTTAAACCAGCATTTACAAAGAAAAAGAAGATACTACGGTCACCCACAGAACTGTACCGCAGAGCATACATGGTAAAAGTCAATGGACACACAGGGAGCAAAGGGGGTCAAAGATTACCTCATCAAGAATCAAAATAGGGGCATTCTTCAGTAGAGCCCTTGCAATAGTAATTCGCTGAAAATGGAACGACGGTGTAATCAATATAACTCCGCAAACTCGTGCTAATCTGATTTTGGCATTCACCTTTTGAATCAGTACTATCTGAAAAAATTGAGCCCTTAAGCTGGACATAACCTTCTCCCAAATGGAATTCATGTTCACCAACTAACCGAGAATGTAACAAAGCTGATTTATCGAACTTAACTACTTCACTTGTAATTAATCTTAGGCATACTAAATAGAGCTCCAAATACTGAATTGGTGCTGCCAATAGAGAAAAAAAACTGAAATCCTTCACATTCAACCAAAGCAAGATGATGCAAAACTTTAAGTAAACATAAATATCAAGTAGAGGATAGACAGAACACTTTTGGCTTAATAGAAGTTTATTTTAGATAATACAATGCCTCGAACTAGTTATGTAGCTTCTCAAAGTCAATAGGAACGTCTCCCATCACCCTCCGTAATCACATCTTTGAAAGCGCCGCCACTGGGAATCATAGGTAGAACATGCTCCTGATGAGGTACAATCACATCCAACAAGTATGGCCCAGGAGTGTCTAACATCTTTTGAATGGCAGCTCTAAGATCGTCCCTGTGTGACACTCTTGCAGCAGGTACGCCACAAGCCTCTGCAAATTTCAGCATATTAGGGAAGATCTCTTCCTCATTAGCAGGATTACCCAAGTAAGTGTGTGCTCTGTTAGCCTTGTAGAATCGATCCTCCCACTGAACCACCATTCCCAAGTGTTGATTATTCAGCAACATAATCTTAACTGGGAGATTCTCCACCTTAATTGTTGCTAACTCCTGCACATTCATGATAAAACTCCCATCACCATCAATGTCAACCACAATCTCACCCGGTCTTCCAACAGCCGCACCTATAGCAGCAGGCAAACCAAATCCCATTGCTCCTAATCCACCAGATGTCAACCATTGGCGTGGCTTTTTGTACTTATAGTATTGGGCAGCCCACATTTGGTGTTGTCCCACACCAGTACTAATAATGGCATTTCCGTTAGTTAACTCATCAAGAACCTGAATAGCATATTGTGGAGGGATGGCTTCACCAAAAGTCTTATAATTCAATGGATACTTCACCTTCTGCTCCGTTAACTCCTGCCTCCAAGCAGAAAAGTCTAACTTCAGCTTACCTTCTTTACCATCCAATATGGAATTCAAACCCTGTAATGCCAACTTGATATCTGCACAAATGGAAACATGAGGTTGCTTGTTCTTTCCAATCTCAGCCGAATCAATATCAATATGGACAATTTTCGCTCGGCTAGCAAAAGCTTCCAATTTACCAGTAACTCGATCATCAAACCTCACCCCAAATGCAAGCAACAAATCACTACTATCCACCGCATAATTAGCATAAACAGTCCCATGCATACCCAACATTTGAAGAGAAAGCTCATCCCCACTTGGAAAAGCTCCAAGACCCATCAAAGTACTCGCCACAGGAATACCCGTAAGCTCCACAAATCGTCTCAGCTCCTCACTTGATTGTGAACACCCACCACCCACATACAAAACAGGCTTCTTCGACTCCGAAATCAGCCTAACAATTTGTTCCAAAAGCATCTCATTAGGCAATTTAGGCAACCTAGACATGTAACCAGGCAACCTCATTGGCTGATCCCAATTAGGTATCACCAATTGTTGCTGAATATCCTTAGGAACATCAATCAGAACCGGTCCAGGCCGTCCCGATTTCGCTAGAAAAAACGCTTCACGAACAACCCTAGGAATATCCTCTACATCCATAACAAGATAATTATGCTTCGTAATGGATCTCGTTACCTCAACAATAGGAGTTTCCTGGAACGCATCAGTACCAATCATCCTCCTCGGCACTTGACCCGTAATAGCAACAATCGGAATACTATCTAACAAAGCATCCGCAAGCCCGCTAACAAGATTCGTAGCTCCCGGACCAGATGTAGCAATGCAAACACCAGGGAACCCAGTGGCCCGTGCGTAACCCTCTGCAGCAAACACACCACCTTGTTCATGACGTGGCAGCACATTACGAATAATATTGGAACGTGTCAAAGCCTGATGAATCTCCATGGAAGCACCTCCTGGATATGCAAATACATCCTTAACCCCTTCCCTTTCAAGTGCCTCCACAAGAACATCACAACCCTTTCTGGGTTCGTCAGGGGCGAAACGGGAAACGAAGATTTCGGGTTCAGAAACGTCGTTATGGGTCGTGGTTGATAGGATGACATTTGAGACAGTGAAACGGCTATGATGTTGGGTGTGAGTAAGGTGAAGGGGCGAGGTTTTTTGGGGGTGATTGTGGAAAGTAAAGGTAGATTTGGGAAGAAGGGTGGAAGATTTTGATGAAGATGGAGGTAGGGTTTTGGAAAAACAAGGAGATGGAGACGCAGCCGCCATTGTTGTTGAGGAGCTAAACTAAAAGGAGGGGCATGAAAATAAGGAAGTGGCTATTTTATTCAACTTGATTGAGGAAAAAATACTGTGCGCCACGAAAAAAAAAAAACTCTGACTCAATCCAAATGGGAAGAAATTTTTTAATTGAATTTGAAATAATGGACAAAATCTCATCATCATTTAATATGAGTCATTTTAAAAAAGGGAAAAGGGCTCAACTATGCCATCGAATATTTAAAAAACTTATTTATATTGTTCATTAAAAGTTTAGCTAATCTATGTCATTGCTGTTAGAGAAAATGCTCATCCATGCCATTTTTTTTAACTTCAGTTTTGCAAAATCAATTTTTACGCCCCAAACAAGGTTTAACACTTTTCAATTGGAATTTTTGGATCAAATATACACTATTTGCTTCTTTTCTTTAAGAACACAAGAAGAACATAAACAACTCCCAAATTTTCAACATCTTCCTTCAACAACAACCATCTACTTTCAACTTATGGTACATTAAATTTAGCCAACATGAAGCTATTACAGGCAGGACATAACAACATATACATTCAGAGACTGTACAATGGGGGAAACTGAGAATAACATCCTGTTATAACATATTCAGACTTTACCTCATTGGTCTACCTCAGACTTTTTAAAACTTGAAGACTGACCGAAAGCATGATTTTCGTTCGAGTCCCCTGCTACCTCATCAGGAGGTTTGATGCTTTCACTATCTACCAGTTCACTGGTTCTTATTGTGGTGTCGGAATTCTCAATACCGGGGCTGGCTGTGGAACTGTTGTCAGCTGAAGGTGCTACAACTGGAGGTGAATCAACTGATGAAGGTTGAGACTCTGCATAAAAAGAATCAGATTCCACAGAGCTCAGTCTTTCTGTCTCTGATGATTCTACTTCCTCTTTAGATTTACCTGATGACTTCCCGGACATCACTTTCTTTATGCCACCACCAACAGATTTGCCAGCGTTTTTAAGGATTTTCTTTGTCTTGTTTCTCACTCTCCCCTTTGTGGGGTTTTTCCCATTTCCTGCACGGTTCTCTTTCCCATCTTCTGTAGGTGTTGTTGCTAATGATGAAGGCAAAATGGTGTCATCCACTATAATCTTCACTCCGATATCCTTGGCATTAACTGCCCTAAGATTCACACGCGGAGATGAATCAGGCTCTACAAGATTGCCCGACTTATCCTCTTTACTTGAACTTCTCCGGAAAAGCGAGCTGATCTTATGTAAACCCCTGTGAAAACGACCTGGGGAGTCCGGCTTACTTCCATCAACACTTTCATCAAGCCTGTATTCATTATAGTGAGAGGAGCCGCCTGATGTTGACTTAAGACTTCCCTTAGAACCAGCATTCTCACTATGAACTTCTCCGCCAATAACCCTGCTCTTTCCCTTTCTTGGTTCCCATACTTGTGCTACTTCACTCCCTGGTTGGTGTACCCATATACCAGTCTCCCGCTGCCCTTCAATATTAATAGGTTCATACTTATCTGCAGTTTTTGAAGATTTGTCAGCTGATTCAGTGGTTAAGGAGCTTTGTTCAGTTTTATCCACCTCAGCAGATTTGCTTTCCTGTTCATTGACCACACTTCCGCTATCATATGACTGCTCCGTGCCCTGAAAATTGCTGAAAACTTAGTACTTCCTTATTTTCCGTCATTATTTATAATAATAAACTATACCTATTCCTCAGCACCATAATTTCGGTTTAAAGAATTCATCCATTATAGAATAAAGAGTAATGCAAACCATTTTCAGGTGCAAAGAAGATAATACGTGAGAAATCTTTGCTTCTTCAACATTCCAATTTAGTGTTCATGACAAATTGCACAGGCGAAACATATACCTTTTTGGCACAGTCAATAACAGTTATGGCAAGATGCAATCTCCCCATTTTGATGTTCTGAAGAGACAGCCACATATCATGCCTCTGGCCATCCCTAAAATCACAGATATTGATGGAACATTTTCTGTTCGCAAAAAACAAATAAAAAAGTAAAAAGCTGCTTATGTCGGCTTCGAATAATATTCTATTGGAGAACATACTGATGTCGAAAGAAAAAAAAAAGGAAATTATAGATAACTCATACACCTATAGGAAAGAGTCTTAGTATTTAAATTGCCAAGAGGAGAATAGGACGAACCCCAATGTATCATCAAATAAATGATCTTTGTCACAAACTTCGACATTGAGCATGTTGTTAGGAGACTCCCATGTACAGACTGGAATCTTGAACTCCTCACGCCACTGTGGAGTCAATGTCTTCTTCTTAGTCTTAGTCCTGAATCTGTAAAGGCCAATGTGCCCCTTAACATATGGATCAGCCAATCCTGAAAAAGACCACCCAGCTTTTAGGCATACATATCTAATAATTTGACAGAAGTACAGTAAGCGTATTTTCTACATACCATTTAAATCTGATGGCTTCATGTCAGCTGCTTCAAGAACTTCTAAAATCACAAAAGCGATGGGCTCCTTAGCATCAACTGAAAACCAGTTCTCTGACAAAATGAAAAAGAAGACTTATGAAGCAGCGACGGAACATATCTAACTGAATTCAATCACTTAAAAAACAGAAGCCCAACAACTCTAATCACATATTTCCATCTAGACAAGTTATGCAGCACACACAAATGTGTGATTAATTTATATTGTACAAAGAAAAGATGATGAGTGTTGCATCTAAAACTATCAGCATGGAATATTCAAATCTGTGAACCACCTCCACCAGTAATAGAAAAATACTTAATGGTATCCCATCTGGCCTTTATGTATTAGACATCAAATAGACTAAATTCAAGCACGTTGAGGTGCTAATGCTTTTACTTCCCTTTGTCTTTATCCTGGGGGGAGTGGGGTTAAATGGTAGCAAAAAGTTCATCCGTTTATGTAGTTTGAATTATTAATTAGGCTGAGACACCCACTACAACACACTAAACATTTTAGTAAACACAGACCGCCAGCTTACACTTATTTTATAGGTTATTTCCTAGAATACAATTCAATCCCCTACCAACGCAGTATGGGTTATATTAGAAATATTTATCAACAATACGTTGTGTATCAGCCAGTTCAAGTTCTCAAAGATGAATAACTGACGCAGTTCACTCACTGCCTAATACCACACTTGCAACATTGTGAAACATTCCAGGCTTTCCATACATTCAAATTAACTTCACTGCCATTCATGGGGTCAGGACTTCTTCCAACAGCACTAGCACAGAATCATATATTGGTAAAATAAAAATGTTTGCAAGCCGCTATAGTCATCGCTCTGTCACAGCTTACTCAAACAGGAAGTGGCCTTCTAAAACTTATATTTCTTGATTGACTTTAATTCAGATAACTAACCTGATATCTGAATGGGTCAAGTAGCTTACAAATTCAGGGACGGAAAAGGCTTAGCGACCCTCTTAACGAAGGTAAAAGAACAAAAGCAACAGAAAAATGCATAATACTGTAACATTTACTGGTGTCACCTTTTGGATGGAAAAAGTCATGTGCCATGAAGATGACTCTTACTGTTAGCCTTTTCTCAATACATCCAATTCAAATTGGTATTTTCTCCATCACAATTATTGTGAAGAGACATCTAAAATAATTAGTCTTGGAAAGTTTATTTGTGAAGATGTATGTATAGCCAAAAAATGGACCACTTTTAGGCTGCTCACATTTCGCTTGCTGCTAGTACGGGAATCACTTTTGCTTTCTTTTCCTCTGGCTACTAAGATGTTTCAGTTCGCCAGGTTGTCACTTGCCCGAGCCCAATTTTCATTTTCGGGTGAACAAAACTTAATAGATTGAAATCAAATTCCTCAAATATTAAAAAAAAAATCTATCATCAAACATTATTTTTTGAACTTTCAACAATATTTATATTGATTTTTCAGAAAGTGAAATTTTCATCTCAACTAATTGAAACATTCTCTAATTATAATCGAGTATTAAGCATTCAAGAAATGAGAATTCTTTTAGTTTCTCGAATATTGATAATCTCTTTCATTTGATATTTAAGTCAAATTTCCTGTCAATGAGTTGGACTCAATTATATTGGAACCCAAACAACAAGGGGGGAGCTAGGGTGACCATTACCTGGTTGCGGTGACACAAACTTCTCAACATCCACCACCAGCATGTTGGGCTGCAAGATATTATGAATAACTTAGTCTAAAAGCTCTTCATGGCTTTTTGTTCCCTTTTTTGGGCACATGGAAATCACAAAACCAGATTGTAAACTATTCAAACCATTTCTCAGCAGCTGGAGATAAAACGTGCAAATTTTATAAGCGTGACTTTTATTTGGAACTTCCGTCGCCATCTAAGTTGCTCGGACTCGGGGGCGAATCTAGAGGTCGGATCCTTCATGATCTAAATTTTAAGATTTGGGGATATAGATCCAAGTACAGAAGTGGGCGGGGAATTTGGTTTAAAATAATTCAAATATCTAAAAATAGAATTATATGTCTAAATTATGAGACATCGTGTGGAAAATTTCAGTGGTATTCCAAGGAGAAAAAATTGATCAAGAGGCAATTCCCAGAAGGTGATATAAGGAAAAGGACTAACATAAAAAAATTTGTATACAAGGTACTCCATTTTCTTCAATTTCACCTTAGTTTTTGTTTAGATTTCAAAAATCATTGTATTTCCTGAATTTCTCAGTCAATTTTGGTCAAAGTACCCAAAATCGGTTGACCAAATATGTTACGGATGCCACCCGCATCCACATCGTGTCGACACGGGTTTGGCACTAAAAGTGAAGAGTCCGAGCAACTTAGGTTGACATTCTTAAGCGCACTAAAGTCTAAAATATGCTTCAACCACAAGTATATTAGGAAAAAACATTAAACAGGAGATGCACTCAAATCTGAATGAACCGCACCTCGACAAGGGTCTGCTCAAAGGCAATAGAGAGAAGTTTATCCTGATAAAGATGACAAGCAAGTCTTAGGAAGATTGTACATATGTCAATTCAATGGACAGACATAGCGATACTCATTGAACTAACCATCCATCCAGCTATTCCAGGAAGTTCTGTTACATCAAGTCCACGTGTGAAAATTGGCTTCACCGTCATCTGAAAATAAGGAGGCTCCACAAAGCACACCCGCAAACGACCGAGAAATGGCCACTTCCTTAAGAACTTTACCCCAACCAAGACCTACATGGAACAGCAACACCTCCAAATATATCATTTTAGGAATTAAAACCTGGTCATCAAACAATACAAGGGAACAAAAGAATTGAGAGGAGAATAACTATATTCGACGGCTAAACTACCAACACTGAACATAGAATGCTCTGAAATTGTCATGAGTTTCCTCATTCCTCCATATGCCGTATGCTTGCCTAGGGAGAGACATTCTTATAGCTGAAAACTTAGAAATAGAAGGGTAGCTCATGCCATTTGGGATTTCATGTGCAAGAAATCAGGAGAAAATGTAAACCACTTGGTAATTTGTGTCATGTAGCGCACCCACTGGCTGTGGAGCACAATATGGGATATTTGTGGTATTGAATGTGTAATGCCTAATTCTACACAGACTTGCCACTGAGTTATGAATTTAGAAAGAAGAGGAGTACAGCATGGGAGATGGCCCATAGGGCTATAGCGATGATATCAATAAAATATTTCATTAAAAAGTGAGGGAAAAGAAGAGACCTCTACTTGTAAACTTAGAAAAAGAAAATTGTAAATGGGGATTCAAAATTTTAAAGTCAGTGTTTGCAGAGTACCACTACACCTACAATTCTTTGGTGACAATGGGTACAGACTTAGTATAAATATACCATTGTAAGTTTATTACAACTATATATCTAGCATTGGAACATTTAGGTTCGTTTTGACGACTATATATATACCGTGTTGTTACCCTATATAATGATAAAGATAACATAGCAATAATATAAAAAGATAAGAATATCTAGAGGGGATCGTGTATCCTAAGCACACAAAAATAGGGTACGGCAACTCTCCTATGTGGTTTGCGAGCTACTGCATAGGAGCGGGTGCGCACCCAAAGGGTAGCGGCTGCAGGTTTCCCTTGTCATCAAAAAAAAAAAATATAGGGTACGGCAAATACTTGAATTCAAGTCCCAAAATTCAGTCGTGAACTATCTTTTTAGCTAAATATTTTTTAATCAGGTTTCCTTAGCTAAATATTGCTCACATATAGAGTGAGAAAAGCAGTTCGATATGAAAAGGGTCATGAGCAACAGACGTACTAAAAAATTTAACGACTTGATGCTCTAATAGTTAAGACCTTCACAAAAATCTGCAACTACAAGTACTGAACATTAAACTGATACTACTAATCCCCCACCTCATTTCCCTCTTCAGTAACAGATTTTAACAATGAAAGAAGCTTTTCACAATATTAATTGCCATAAGTGAATCACCTTTCCCTCAACATGCATGCCCAACAGATGCAACTTCGCCCACATCCCAAAGCCCAACCTTTTTCTCAGTTTCACAGCAAGAATTGCACTCATGTCATCGGCAGCACGAAAATTCATTCCCAACTCCAGGACCTGCACAGATAGATTAAAATTTAAGCCTCGCCCAAATAGAACACAAACGGGCAGAAGCCAAACCGCTGACATATATAAACATTCTCGAGTCAAGACTACATACCAAGTGATCATCTCCAGTAGATTCACGAAGAACCCTCATTTCTGTGAACATAGGTGGGCTTCTTCCCAAATAGAGGTGCTGAACTACAGCTTCTTTCTGTATGCATTAGGAGGGGAGGAAATTACTCTTGATAACTCAACTCAGCAAACAATTAATTCTTCAGACTGAAGTTAAAAATTTGCTGGTTATGGCATAAGGATGACAACTATAATGTTGATGAAAGCAGAACTGCTAGAATTCGAGAACACTAAAGTAAAGGGAAAATATAGAAAATAGAGGCATTAAATGAAAGGTGATGCATAGAATCCAGAAAGAAAGAAAGCAATTAAGTAGCAGAAGGTACACATGCTTTGAACCACTTACGGCAGTCCAGGGTTTGTACTTCTGAAGAAACCATGGAATGATAGAGAGCAGAATTTTCTGTGAAACAATCTCCTCCATGCAGAGAGGCCAAATCTTTTCAATCGCATAGTTTAACCATCTCACTGATTCAGAGTCTAAAAGTACCTGGTAAAATCCAAAAAACACTTTAAATCAAAAAAAAAAAAAAGGCAGTAACTCAAGTCCAAATCACTCAAGAATCAGCAGGGAAATTGCTGCTTATTCTAGCTCTTAATCTCAGTGATGAATGACTCAAGTCAAAATTTTGGTCTGAAAGGAACACAGAGGGAAAAATAGACAATATTTAAAGCTTGTAAGTGACTGCAAGAATCAGAAAAACTGTTGGTAAATCTTAAAGTTCCTAAATTTAGAATATTCTTCTGCTTTCTTGCAGTCTCAGTATCTATTCTCTTTGAGAATCACCAAATAAAAAAAACATTTTTTGAAAATCAATTCAGTATCTTTTCTTTTGCCTGTCAAATCTAACAACAACAAAAATAATAAAGTTTCCAAATCTATCATATTAACTTCAACAGACAATAAGGGGGAAATGAAACTATTAAGTTCCAATAAAAGCCCTGCAAAATGCTTACTCGCCGCTGACAAGACTCTCTTTTTTCCTCAAACTGTAGCTTCCTCCTTAATTTTGTCACATACTGCTCATGAACCTTCAAAATTTAAAGAACATCACTTGATCAATCCAAATCAAATACTTAAAATTAAAGCAAAAAAACAGCATAAGACCATCAAAATTTGATAGTCAACTAAAAAAAAAAACAACACACCCGCATAATCTCACAAGCTCAGCAAAGAAACAACACATAAAAGAGTGCAAAATTGAAACAAAAACACAATCTTTAGCAACTTACCATATAGAGATAGATAAGCGATAGGAAGTACGCAAAAGGGTGGCAACTATCGAAGGAATTAAGCAACCATAGTGCAAGCAACACAATACCCACATGATGAATTATTGTAGCATCCGTTATACTCGACATTTTAATCCACCCCCAAACCCAAAACCCAAAACCCAAAACTCCTTCTTCTTCTCTCTATATACACAGTTCTTGATCAAAAAATGACAAAGACCCACTGCCACTAGGCTAAACGCTTAACCCAAAATTCTGATTAAGTACTTAAAACTCCATTTAACTTCAATCCCATTAATTGCATTAGTATTGAAGACATTCAGTGTATTTTACGCGTAAGTGTACACTTTTTATAGTACTGAAACTGATGTAAAAACGACTTGGGGGTTTTCAATTCGGGTTTAAGATTTCAAATTGGGTGATTAAGTTTCAGGATGACGAAGTAGTCAAGCAAATCGGCGAAAGATTCATCATTTTTGGAGCGTTAGATGGGAGAAGTTGATCAGAGTTGCAAGTTGGGAAAGTCTCTGTGTTTTGGTGTTTTCTAGTTTTTTCATGCTTTTTGACTGCCAGAAATTTCGCAATTGTGGGTTCCATCTAATATACGTACACATAAACACATAATATATAAACGTATCTTTTAATTTGATAACAAGTACTGATATTTATATTTATGCTGAATATAATTTAATTAATAAACTAGATTATTTAATATATATTTTAATTTCATAAATTATGTTAATTCAATACAAATATTCAGAGTAATGATTCCCTAACCGTCATTTACATATTATTCCTTCCCACTAAAAAAAAGCGCGATTGAAACTTTTAACCAAAATAAAAATTGCAGAAATGAGTGTTGGGTTTTGGACTTTTTCCCTTCCTATGTGGATAAATAAAAGTCCAATTTGGACTAGCCCACTCTTGCCATAAGCCCAACACTTATGGTACATATGTAAGACTTTGTAAGTCTTATTTTCAGAATCAACACAAGAGAGAAACAGAAAAGATAACAGCCACAAAAGAGAGAAAAGTGAGAAAAAGAGTGCAGATTTTCGCACACAATTTTCAGCCCTAGCAGCCATTTTCAAATCGCGATTCCCACTTCGTTTCTTGTCCGATTGAGCTGATTTTTGGACAGATTGTTCTTCTC
>JAJONR010008487.1:0-39259 GCA_029582245.1 Solanum etuberosum | reverse complement strand
GCGAAGATTGTTTTGTTATATTTGTTTGAGAAGATTTGTATGTGGTGGGACTTGAAATTAAGCCAAGGTGGAGATTTGTTGATTTTTGGCTTCTTTTTCTTTTTTTTTGTCAAGTCCCACATCGGTGGGTTTAGGTTGGGGAGGAGGATTTGGAGGTTATAAATTAACCTCCTCCCACATCGGTGGGTTTAGGTTTGGGAGGAGGATTTGGAGGTTATAAATTAACCTCCTCCCCTTCATTGTATTTTATCCCAAAATTTGTATCTCTTCTCCTCTATTAATTAAATAGTCCAATTGGGCAGTGCTTGGAGATTAAGCTAAATTAGCTGAACTCCGTTAACAAAATTCTGGTGTTCTTTTTAGTATTCAATATTATTTGTCGGGTTAATTATTCTGTTGCTTTTGTGGGCTAAATCACCCGATTTTTCCCAACAGTGCTCAATTGAAATATGACGTTTTTCAAATATCTACATAAAAAAATACAAACAAGCTTAATAACTTTCGAAGTATTTCATTACATGCCTACCAAATTAAAGGAGCAATTCTTAGATTACCATTTTTGTTATGATTTTTTTTTTTAAATTGTATTCGTGAGATTACACTAATTATAGTACGTAGAAATAAATTACTCCACTTACTTGTGATCCTAAGTAAGACTTTGTACCAATTCAATAAATGGAATCTCCAAATTAAATTGATTATATTTAAAACAGGAGTAATATAATTGTCTTTATTCAATGATTTGTTTGTCTCTAGTTATTAAATAGTAAAATAAAGCAAGTAATATTTGTATTATAGCAAATTATTCAAAAAATGACTCATATGTGTGTGTATCACCAAGAGAAGATTAATTATATTCCCTTTTCTTGTTTAATTGTGTATAGCATGGCGGTGATGGTGAATTGAAAAAGGAAAGGAAAATAAAGAAAATAAGAAAAAATGTAAATAAAAACAAAAATTAGAAAATTATATAAAATTGACACATGGCAAGCAACAGTTGGTTGCGTGATTTCACCTTCTTTCTTATAAGTGGGTTTGACCGAAAAATGGGATATTTATATTACTTTCAAATTCTTCAATGGGGTATTAGGATCTAGTAAAGTTTAAGTATCTTTTTTAAAAAAAGTGTTATAGTTGAATAGGGTAATTATGTATTTTCTCTATTATTTTTAAAGAAATTTTTTTTTTTTTTTGTCTTTCACTCTCTTAGACATAGTGTGATGCACACACTCTGTCATATCGCTTAAAAGTGCCTAAATGAAACATAAAAATTAGAGTTAAAATGGAACAAGGTTGAGTTGGAATGCCAAAATGAAATTTAAGGGACTGCATATGTGTTTGACTTTATATTTATGTTTATATGCCTACAAATACAAACATGTTATAAATCCATTGAATAGTGGATTGTCCATTTGATTTCTTCAAGAATTAATTGAATTCATATATGTATAATTTCAACGTGAAATGAACCTTGACGAATAACTATGTATCTACTAGTCAAAAGTTCATAACAAAAACTTAAAAACTAATTGTCTCTTCAAACATTAATTTGAAGTAGTTAAACTTAAAACAGTTTTTCAAAAACCTGGCTATGTTTTAAAGGGTGCCAATCACATATGCACTACCAATTGGAAATGATAAACTTAGCCTATTTTTGGTGGTTTAGAAATGGCCCAAAAAAAAAAACTCACGAAACGGTGATAGTTTAGGTAGATAAATAAAACATTGGATAGTTAAGATATGACACTCGCAAAAAAATGATACTATAGGTTATTAAATAGAATAATGGATAGTTTAGGTATAAAACTCTTAATAAAGTGAGTATATAGTTAGGTAAATAAAATAATGGATAGTTGAGATATGAAACTCGTGAAAAGGTGATACTTTAGGTAGGTAGTTAAATAGATCAATGGATATAGTTGAAGTATGAAACTCGAAAAACAAAATGATAATTTAGATGGATAAATTTTTTTTAAAAAAAGAATAGTTAATGTATAAAACTCGCGAAAAGGTGATACTTTGAGTAGGTAATTAAATAAAACAATAAATAACTTAAATATGAAACTCACGATATAGTGATAATTTAGATTATTATTTTTTATTACCATCAAACACTTTTTAGTGTAATTTTGTATGCAAAAAATCCATACACAAACACTATATTACAAGTACTTTTACTGATAAGGTAAATGGTTGAGGCACTTTCTCATGTTACGTAATGTACATTATACGTACACATTTAATCATGCATCAAAAGAAGTTAAATCCCAATCTTTAGTTTCCAACTCATTTGTTTAGTTAGTTTATTTAGGATTCACTAAGGCCGCGGTAGTGACCGAACCAGAATTTTCAGTAATGAATTAAAAGTAGACCTTCGAAAAAATTTAAGAAGATCTTGTATATATAAAAATAAAAACTTGTTACGAAACAGATACAAAATTTATAAACAAATTTGTAAAAGGACTAATCATTTATATAAGGGAAAAGGGTCGAAAATGCCCTTAAATTATGTGAAAGGAACGAAAATGCCCCCCGTTTATAGTTTGGCTCAAAAATGTCATTACCGTCAATACTTTGGTTCAAAAATGCCCTTAAACTATGCGAAAGGAGCAAAAATGCTTGCCGTCAATAATTTGGTCCAAAAATGCCCTTATTGTTATTTAATGGGTCAAAATGCTCATTTTCCAAATAAATATATTATTATTTTCTTTTTAACACATTATTTTTCTAATAATGTTTTTTTAAAATTAACAAATATTTAACTTACTTCAATTCAGAAAAAAATAAAAAATGAAAATTTATCTTATTTTATTATCATTATATAAATATAAATTAATGATGGATATACTATGATCTTATATATATGACATATATTATCTGTTATTCTATTTTAATTGATAAAATGAGATTAAGAAGAAGAAAAATATCTTCTACATTTTTATTTGTTATAGTGATTTTAGAAGAAAGAAAACAAGAATAGTGTTCTTTAATAATATTTTAATTGGGAAGAAGATGTGTTTAAAAAGAAAAAAAAAATATTTATTCGAAAAATGACATTTTTGACCATTTTGTAATTATAGGGGCATGTATGGACTAAAATATTGACTGCAAGGGCATTTTTGAACCAAAGTATTGACGGTAAGGGCATTTTTGAGCCAAACTATAAACAGATGACATTTTTGTTCCTTTCACATAGTTTAAGGACATTTTTGACCCTTTGCTCGTTATATAATAGTTTAGTAAGTAAATTGTATAGCTTACTAAAAAGGCACAACTTTTACTTGATCAAGTAAAGTTGCTTTCTTTTTACGTATACTTTTTTGAAATATTATTTAATTTAATACAAAAGCCTACCAATTTAAAAGAATGGATTTGTCTGGCCCATAACTTTTTGATATTTACATTTTCTCCCCTTTTAACTTTTTGCATGTCATATAAGAATTAAGATATGTTCATAAAGAAAACCATAATATAAAAATAAAAGAAGACAATTATTTTTTCCATAAATACTCTTTGAAGCAACCATATCTCAAACTCTCTATTCATAGCTATAGAGAGAAAATGGCTAAAATCTTCCATCTACTTGTCATTTTCTTTTCTTTCTTCTTTCCTCTAATTTACTCTGATTCATCTGTTGATGGTTTTATTTACGGTGGTTGCTCACAGATAAAATATTCGTCCAATTCGCCTTACGAGTCGAATCTCAACTCGCTGCTCACTTCCTTAGTCAACTCAGCAACTTACTCATCGTACAACAAATATAGTATAGTGGGGTCCATACAACAGGACATGATCAACGGTCTATATCAATGCCGAGGTGATTTGTCCATGCCTGATTGCGCCACATGTCTAGCACGCTCGGTGAGTCAACTCACCGAGCTGTGCCCACAGACATGTGGTGGAGTTCTACAATTACAAGGGTGTTTCGTGAAGTACGACAACTTTTCCTTTTTGGGCTCGGAAGATAAAAATGTGGTTATGAAGAAATGTGGGCCGTCTAATGGGTTTGATTTAGATGAAATGGGCCGAAGGGATGCTGTTTTAGGAAGCTTAATGAGTGGTAGTGGGCTTTATCGGGTTGGTGGGTCAGAAGATGTTCAAGGTGTGGCCCAATGTGTGGGTGATTTGAGTATGGCCCAATGTCAAGATTGTTTATCGGAGGCGATCGGACGGTTGAAAAAAGAGTGTGGTGGTGGTGTTTATGGTGATATGTTTTTGGGAAAATGTTATGCTAGGTATACAACTAAGGGAGCTCATCTTTATGCTAAACCTAATCATCATGGTAAGTACATTTTGAATTATTATTTTTAAGTGAAATTACGTTTCGATGATGTAAAAAATTATCAGCTTCTAGTGTTTATCGGAGGCGATCGGACGGTTGATAAAAGAGTGTGGTGGTGGTGGTATTTATGGTGATATGCTTTTTGGGAAAATGGTATGCTAGGTATACAACTAAGGGAGCTCATCTTTATGCTAAATCTAATCATCATGATAAGTACATTTTGAATTATGACTTTTAGGTTAAATTGCATCCGGACGATGTAAAGAATTATCAGCTTTCAGTGTTCACATCAAATCGATGAATAGAAGATGTGTGTCTTTCATATACACACATTTTCATATCAATTAATTAACCATAGTCGAGTAATATGCATTTTCATTTTAATAAAACACTCGAGATCTGACCCATATAGATTTGTTGTATGAGTGTACGTTGAGTGGAATATTAATATTTTTTTTGGCTTTTTACCTGCTTTGAGACCTACTAATTCTAATTCTTGTCGTGATGTTTATCTTTGGGGTAAAATGTTTCATTTCAAGGCTCGAATCTGATATATATGATTAAAGATTTGGAGGATTATATATAAACCACTCTAGCACAATCTTTGGTGGTAGGAATATTCACATTTTTGGTATATAGGAATATTCACAGTTATTCTCATATATATATATATAGTTTAAGGTTCATAGTATAAATTATATTTTAATCTCTCTAATTAATTTAATTATTAGCAGATTCCCATAGTGAAAGTGAGAAGACATTTGCACTTATCATTGGATTATTAGCTGGGGTTGCTATTCTCATCATTTTCTTAACTTTCATGAGAAGAATATGTGGAAGAAATGGTAAATTTTATTATTTCCTTACCCTTATTTATACACAATTTTTTTCACTTATTATGAAATTGTAAATAATTGTTTCTTTTTTTTGCAGGTAAATAATAAATTGTAAATGAATTCAACAAATTTAATCTGCTTTTGCTGGCCTTTTACTTCATGATTTACATCAACTTGTCCTTGTCTTTTTTCTTTTTATGTATTTAGTCTTTTTAGAAAGAGATTTATTTTATATTATTTTTCATTGAAAATGAGATTTCTAAGTGAAGATGAGCTCTAGGGATGTGTAATATCAAAAAATAAAATGAAAAAATGAAAAAGAAAAGAAAAAAAAAAGCCTAAGATTCCACTCTTCACTTTGATGTAAAGAAATTTGCTTTTGCTTTTTGTGAATGTTGTACTAATTGGATATGAAACATATGTGAATGTTGGATTTTGTTATTTAAGTACTATCTTCGTCCTATTTTAACTGTCGCTCGAAAAATAATAATCTCACATTAAAAATTTAAGATTAAAACTAATAATTGTTTCTAACTATATCCTTGATATTAAAAAAATATGCCGTGAAAAGGAGCTAAAACGCTTAAAATGAGAAGGAGGAAGTAATAATATGAGCAGTGACGGATCCTGGATTTTTATTAAGGGAGTTCGAGAAAATAAATGTAGTGCTTAAAATTTGAACTTGGAACCTCAAAGTGAATTTTGAACCCCTCAACCACTAAACTACGCTCTAATCTTACATTTCTTTGGTTCAAAATCAATATATAGACATAAAAAAAATTTAAAAATACTTTCTATATACAATGTAATTTTTTACAGAGGGAGTTCGTGTGACTGCCTCTAGGTCCTCCCCTGAACATGAGGTAGGTTTCCTTGTCATCAACTAGCTTAAATTAATTCTTTTACTTATTTTCTCAAAAAAATAATTGACTTTTTTTGGGGACAAATTTAAAAGGTAACTTTTGCATTTTCCCAAAACTTTATTTTGAGATACCAATTACTTACTTTTAAGTCCATTCATCCGAATGTATGTATAAATTTGCATAAATCAGCCTTCTAAAAGGAACATAATGTGGCTTGAATTTCTCCAATAATATTACTATTACCCTACTTTGAAAGTGCTAAAAAATGTATACCAAACTAAAGAGGTCCTCTTATTTGTCTCCAATAAAATATTGGACCACAAAAATTATACACTATGAATCTAGACAAGTTAGAATTAATCAAGAGAGTATAGTTGATTATTTAATGGCAAAATATTTTTTTCAACTCCATTCTTGAATTATAGGCCAGAGTAATGAAGATTTTATTGCCGTAAAACTTGAATCTCCTTTAAAAATGCAAAGTGTTTATACTTAACCAGAAAATAATCTACTTTTTAACTGTAATTATATTTTCATCGACTAGTAAATAACACATAGGATGCATTGAAAATATTAGTGGACGACATGTTAGTATCTTTTGAATAAAGTGATTTAATATTCTTTATCATGTCACACATAAAGGTGAAGGGAATATAATGAATCACTCTTGTATATTCTTCCTTTAATTGCATGCATGTTCATGAAACTTTTTGCCAAAACTTATACACCAAGAATTAAATCATGAAATTAATGGCAAAAAAAAAAGTGCATACATATATAGAAATGGCTTTTACATCAATCATGTATAGGTAGAAAAAAGTCATCATCTTTATTCTTGGACAAATTGAGCAATCATCCAAAGGGCACACTAAAGTAAATTACCCACTACAAAACGCTAAGACGAAGTCAAGATTTCAAGTTTTCAACTTTATGAGTACTGAATTTTTGAATATTCAAGCATTACTATTTGAATTCTAAATTTAGTATGTTTACATATTTAGTACAAAATTACACTTGTCTTTCAATAGTCTGGTTTTTAATGTTTCCTTATTGCCCTAAGCAATTGAACTTATATTTAACAGACGTGAATTCTTTCAGGGCGTGAGGCATAACTTACGATATATTATAATGCGAAAAGACAAATTTGTGCCTCATAAAATAATTATTTGTCTTGAGGAAAAAAAATTAAAAACCAATACAAAGTAGGGTCAAAAGTGCAAATGACCCTTTCTTGGATTCCCCAACAACAACAAAATATATCTAGTGAAATCTCACTAAGTAGAGTCTGGTAAGGGTAGAGTGTACACAAACCTTACTATTACCTCGTGGAAGTAGAAAAACTGTTTTCGAAAGACCCTCAACTCACGTGCATCAAACCAAGTAAGCAATGAATAAGAAAAACAATATAAAGTCTACAAGAAAAAGCAATATCAAAATACAATAAACAGCATACGATCAGAAATATGAGGGTACATAACTAGTACTATCGACACACACTAACAAGCCTAAATCCTCGCATGGCAAGACAACACTCTACCCCTACTACTAACATTCTACCATAATACGCGACATACACTCTTTTCTAGAGTCATGTCCTCGTAATATGAAGCTGCACCATTACCCTTTCTTGGATTCTAGCTAACAGTAATTATATTGGGCCATTCTGAGAAAGACTTAAGTCCATTGGGCCAAGCCCATAACATATTCCTTCATCAAAAATTTCCACTTTCCAAATTCATCAATTCATCACTTTCCATTTTCACCTCAAAAATCCAAATCTCTCTCTTCCACATCAATGGCGTTGGAATGGGTTGTTCTCGGCTACGCCGCCGGAGCCGAAGCCATTATGCTGCTTCTATTAACCGTTCCGGGTCTTAACCCGCTTCGAAAAGGGCTAATTTCCGTGACCCGGAATCTCCTCAAGCCATTTCTCTCCATTGTACCCTTTTGCCTCTTTCTGTTAATGGATATCTACTGGAAATACGAGACTCGACCCACTTGTGAATCCGAATCTTGTTCTCCATTGGAGTACCTTCGTCATCAGAAATCAATCATGAAATCGCAGCGTAATGCGCTTCTGATCGCCTGTGCTCTGGTGTTCAATTGGTTATTATACTCTGTTACTGGCCTTGTGGTGAAAGTTGAGCAGCTGAATAAGCGGGTGGAGAAGATGAAGGCTTCGGATTGATCCGATTCGATCTGATTTTGATGGATCGGGTATTTGGGTTTTTTTGTTTTCGGGTCGGGTTGCTTAATTTGGATCATATCTCTTGCACTGATTTTATTTTTGAGTTGTTGATGTTATAAGACTTGAAAAGCTGATTATACAATGCTAATTTTTGGTTTAAAAGGTATTGTTTTTTTACTAAATTTGTGAATTTTTGTTGTTATTACTGAGTAGATTAGTAGGTAGCATTGTGTTGTCTCGCTGTCCGTTCCTGTTAGTTGTTGTACTATTACTTTTGTAGTTTCTTGTTTTTCGATTTCTGTTAGTATATGCTAATTTCCCAAACCTCTATCGCATTGTTTTGTTATTATATATTGTTTCTTGTACGGCTTTGCGCTGTTTTTCATTGGGCCGAGGGCCTATTGGAAATAACTTCTCTTAGCGTTGAGTCTGAAGTAGGGGTAATGTTTGCGTACACTCTAATCTCTCTGAACTCACTTTGTGAGACTACACTAGATATGTTGTTATTGTTATTACTCAAACAATGAATGAATCTGTCTAATTGGTGGAAAGTTAATAATGAAGATTCAAATAGCCGACTCCGATGATTAAGTTGTTGATATTGTTGTTGTTGTGTTAACTTGTGCTTTGATCATAGTGTACTTGTTGTTTGGTGCTGCAGGATAAGATATGATTAGAATAGTGTTGAATTAGAAGATTAGTTTGTTTTTGCAATCTTTAGGATTTGGTATTAACTTTTAAACTATAAACTGCTAAATTTATGGGCTTTAAGCTATGGAATCATAACTTGATATATAACTTTGTTCACCAACATGACTTGTGGTGCACGGGTGGGAGTGCTTCACCCTTAACCAAAGGTCTCGGGTTCGAGCCCTGGGTATGGAGAAAATTCTGTTGGGAGCGCCACCCCCAAATGGGCCCTGCAGAGCGCGATTCAGATTTAGTCGGAGCTTCAATGTGGGCTCCGGACACCGGGTGGGAAATAAAAAAAAAAAAACTTTGTTCATAATGTCTTTCTTAGGGAGTGCTCCTTCAATGTGGGACTTTCTGGTTTAAATTAGAATTTAATCGGACTCTAATGTGGGTATATGTTCATCACGAATAAAACATTGCTCATCAATGCAACACAACATTTTTATTTATTTTTGTTATTATTATTATTATTATTATGAATAGTTCGTGCAATGACTACTCTTTTTGGAAGAGATTAAAATCTTTGTTCATCAATTTGATGTACTCTTGTGTTGAGTGGATGCAAAGATGTTCCAAGCAAAAAAATTCATGTCCATGTGATGATCATTTGGTCTGAAGTTTATATGTATCAAATTATATTCTTCAAAGTCGTACGAAAATAAAATAAAAATAGTATTAGTTTTCATAATATTAGGCTTGTGTTGGCACAGATAAACACCTGCTAATTTTTATATAACAAATACTACAATTTTTTTAAATTAATGTCTTTCAAGTAACTAAAATTAGTACTTTGATTAAAGAGAAAAGAACACTTATACCTAAAAAAAAAAAAAACTATTTACAAGCGGCTACCTCCTTACTTTCATACCCCTTTGTTTTTAACTATTAATGCGCGTTTACTGCTTCATATCATTAAAGTATATATATACTCTGATGGTATTAAAGAGGAAGAAACGGTACTTTAATGAAAACACTACTCAGTTACTCCTTGATATCATCGGAGTATCTATATACTCTAATGTTTAATTACTGCTTGATACATATAAATACCATCGGAGTATATATATACTCCGATGATAATAAAGGATGAAGAAGCAATGGTTCAGTGAATACGATAAGGGGACAATCAGATAAATAGTTTGGGTCTAATTTGAATAAATATTTCACCTAATAAGTTCAATTTATGTAATTTTCCCTTGATTAAAATGATTGTAATAATTATATATTAGTCTAATAGATTTTAAATTGTTACCGAAGTTTTAAGCAGTCGTTATAGTATCACAAATTAATCAGGATAACAAATTAAATATAACACAAGACATGATTTCCGGACATTTTATAAAAAAATATTACATTGCAATTATTCTTTTCGTTCTTTATAAAATTTACGAATTTACAATATTTGTCCTATCCCTCGTTAGGTTACAATGTTTTGGATACCTAGCATATGCTACGTGAGCTATATCAGTAAGAAGTCATCGTTGCACGGAATAAGGTGGATAATGTATTAAGACCAAGTCTTCTTGTTGCATCCTTTCCAACTTCGATAAATGATCTACATAGTTATTTCTTTGTCTCAAAGTATGAATCAGACCAATTCCAAGTTCGGACATGAGACTCATGCATTCTTCTATCACGTCGCAATCGGGTGATTCTCATCGACGTTTTTACCCAGCAACATTATCTTTAGATTATCAATTTCACTAGGAGCAAACATATAGCTCACCATAAGGCTTGATGTCACTTTCACGCTAAGTCTCCCGTAGAACCTGTCTAGCCACCTTTGAAGAGTCAAAAACTCTTGACATATGGATTTGTGTCCGTCCTTTTTAAGACTAGAGTAGATCGTCACATCCTATAATATTGTGCAAGTCTGAATTAAACTATAGTTTATAGTACAATTTTATCCCAATAACGTACCTAATTTGATTTCATGTCCAAATTAAACATATGGATTGGTATTGCAAAAATATCTTTTATTATGATGAGTCTTTTGAATATTGGATGTAATGTTTCATATAAGCTATCATAACAATTTTGTAATTGAAATGTTGGCAAGTTGATTGATTTAACATTTAACAATATATACTAAACATTCTTTTCAACAAATATAGGAAAAATAATAATTTTAAATTATAGGGCCTACATGAAAGAAAACTTAAAAAAAATTATATTTAACAGACAAAAAATCAATTCCAGTCAATGTGACAAAAGAAGAACAAAAAAATGGCAACTAACATGTAATTGATACGTTATGTCGTTCCTAAGTCTCATTATCTTTTTTTCCGGCTCGATGGCTAATACCTGCTTTTAAGCTTCAATTAATTCAGTTTCGTATAGTAAAATTTCACTTTTAGATTAAAAATGGGTCTTACGAAAGATATTTTTTATGTTTTTAAATTCAAAGTTAAAATCTCTAATTAAAAATAACGTAATATTTATCATCACGTCACAACTTTAGACATAATTTTCATTATGGTTACAACCGCCGTCCAAATTTCTAAAGTTTCAATATTCCTGATCCAATTGATCGAAAGCTCCCTTATCTTGACTTATTATCTTTTGTTTTTTCTATTTTTATTCGATATTCACGATAAAGTTTGATTAATTTGAATTTATGGCGTGTAAGGCTCACTCAGAAAAGGCTTTAAATTAATTTTTTTTTTATAAAATTTAAATTCGAGACTTCTGATTAAAGAATCGGAATAAATAACTTTGATGGACCCCTGTCTTTTGACTTAATTACATTTTCCACCCTCTTTTGTAACATTTTCTTTGGCAATTGCGGCTGGGTAGTTTTGTTTTATTGTGAATTTGCATGAATTAATTTCTTTTTTCTTTTCTGATTTAGTAGGAATTATTACTTGTTATTTTATTGTTTTTGTTAATACTTTTAATTAGGTCGAATTAAATAAAACATACACACTATATAAATATATCAAATTAGATAAAACAAAAAAACTTATATCGTTAAACAATAAATTCATCGGTAATTTAATTTTCTGTTGTGTAGTAATATATATGAATAATAGATAATATATGTAATCAACTTTAAGTGATTTGAGATTGAAACGTGGTGATAAAAATCAACTTAAGTGTTTATTTTGTTAGAGTTAAAGGTGTTTGATTAAATTTTTAGAAAAAATAAAGTGTTTCTGAATAGTAGTAAAGTTATTTTATAGAAGTTAAAACAATGAATATTTTCGAGAAGCACTCTTAAAACCTTAGCCAAATACAAATTATTGTCTAATACTTATAAAAAAACTTTTCATATTATTAACCAAACCTAAACTATTATTAAAAAGCATTTTTCATAATAAATTATTTTTCAAAGTTGGATTCTTCTCCATTATCTAGTGCCATCAACCACTGTTGTAGCAGTCATAAAATTTTAGAAAGTCCAAAATTGAACAAGAATAAGTTCCACTACAATTAGTTACTTTTCATTAGAGAGTGTTGGGTCACAAATTTAAACTGTGAAAATAATCATTAATATTTACATTAAAATAAAATGTCACTTGTCAACATCACATTTCTTTTAAAGTATAACCCTTCCTATAATATGCTTTGTATATCGAAATGTCTTTTTAAAATTATTTATCTCTATTGTACTTTTTAAAATGACTAATGATCCACAATAATTTATTTTTGCAAGATAACACAAATTACAACTTTTATTGCATGATTTCCTTACTTTATAATTTTTATGTTACTTTAAACTTACAAGGTACAATTCAAGTTATGATTTAGAAAGGGAAATTCTAACCATACACTAACCTACGATAAGGATATAAGCTTACCAAGATACTTATTTTTTGTTTCGTAATAAGCAGATATATATATTGTACAGACTCGACTCTTTTAATTTTTTTTAATAATAATTGACCGTTCACTTATATTATCATGGAAACAATAAATAATCTAGGTCCCTCATGTGAAAACCTTGATGGAAAGTGTAACGGGCCAACGTGCTAGGACTTATAACTTAGTGTTATAGACAAGAATTTTTTTCGCAACAATGTGAATTCGATCTCCCTTCTTCTCCTCTTTCAATTATTTTCAGGTAATATATAAAGAAATTTTTTAAAAGGAAAATAGAACGGATTCTTATGATGATTTTTTTTCTTTTTTATCTTTAATCAGAAATCACAGACAATTCGTCGTAACTTGACTGAATGAAATTGCAACAATTGGACAAAATACATCACACACTAACTTGGTTTACCTTTAATTTTCTATACAATTCATAAATTAAATATTCTAAATATTTTAAAAGGTTTAATTATTTTATTTTTATTTTAATCATATAGTATCGATACACGAATCTAAAAACAGCTAAATAATCGGCGCAATTTTTTTTATTGGTATCTGATCTCAAGTTGTTTTCTAAGAAGCTGTCAATTCTCTGTCTTAAATTTGGTAAGAAATTATTTTAATATTGTACAGTTTTTTATTTAATAATTAAAATTAATACAAAATGAGAAAAACATTATGACTTTTTATGCGGTGACAACGTTACTTGTAGATTTATTTAATAATAAATAAATGAACAACTTGGACTTTTAATTATCCAACCTGGATCATTTGGAGTAAATCACAATTTATTAGAGGCAAAACTATAGTATAACCATCGTCGATAGAAAATGTTGAGCAAAGTTATTTCACACTAATAATCGTAATAAGTCTCTTTTTTAAATAATTTTATAATTAGAGCTGACGTTTTTTATTGTAGGTGTCCATAAATGTTTGAGGCATTTCGATCTTTGGATATTCTTCTCAAGATATATAAGGAAGGAAGAAATGACATTTGAAAGTGTTCTTTCATAGATTTTCATACTTTCAAATTCGAATATTAACACAAATAATGACTTTATTTGCTAGGATATCAGCATATTAGACAACTCTAAAGTTTATGAGTTCACGTAAATTCAATATTTTTAATATTTATAAACATTAATTTTAAATTTAAATATTATTATATATTTACTTGAGACAGTTTAGTCTATAGTTTATTATATTCTATTTCTTTTTGCCGCGTTAATTGATTTAGAATCTCACGTAATTTTTTTATTTTTTTTTTGTCTCTTTTTTATAGGAGGTAAATTTGTCTTTTGTCCATAAGGTATATTGTCTTTTTCTTTAACCATAAGATATATCATAATTTAAAATTTATTAATATACTAATTAACAATGTAATTAAAGTCAACAATTTACGTAAATTTAAAGATAGAATTAAAAGGGGAAAAAATATTTTTGTCTGATCTCAAATGGTTCCGTTGCGTTGATTAAATTCAACGGAAATAAATGAAATTCTCACCAACGGTCTGAGAAATTATTTAATATTAATAACTAGCTTTGTAATAAATAATGGTATACAAACCTATAATTTTGTTATTTATTATTATTGATAGAGGAGACGTTATATTTTAGCTTTTATATTGTCAAAAATGGTATTTCATAGAAATACTTAGTAGAGTCATATATAATAGATTTTTGTGGTCTGATTATATATTTTTCGAACCTTGCTTATAATGAATGGTTAGTGTACCAAGCTTTAATTTTTAATTCAACATCATATAAATATGAAAGAAAGTTATAAGGATCAGAAATGTACCACCAAAATTTATAGATAATTAAGTTAACGTGATTATTAGATAAATTATATGTTGTATGGGGTTGAGTGTTGTGCAGACGCTAAAAGATAAAAGTAGCGAAAATAATATGAGAATGTTGAAATGAATGTGTGGACATAGTAGGAGATATTCATGATAATGAGGGAGTGGGTCCCCCTATGATGAACAAGATGTAAGGTTGAAATGGTTCATGTGAAGAGAACAAGCGCAGACTCAGTAAAGTAGTGTGAGAGATTGACTATATATATGGTGAATCTGAGGAGAGATAGAGAAAATCGAAGAAGCATTTCAGATGGATAATTAGGTAGGACATGTCACACCTACATTTCACCGAGGACATGATTCTAGATTGAAATATATCGAGAATGATAATCAGGATAGAAAGTTGAAGTAAATAGTCGATTGTTGTCTAGTTTATCGTATCAATATTATTACCATCACTCTCATTCTATCCTATTTTTTATATTTCATTATTACATGTTTTTATTTCTATATTATTTTCTTCTTGGCTTCTTCAGCCTGATGTATATTTCTTTTTCATATTATTTTTTATATGTTTTAAATGAGCCAAGAGTATTACGTATTTGCATATATATTATCATTTCTAAGTCTTATTTATAAGAATATACTAAATATATTGTTACATGAATTATCTCATTCTTTTATTTTTCCTTTCAAACGGACAGAATAATATTATTGACTTTTTATTTAGTTATATAAAAGGATACTTTGTAAAAGTTTAATTATAAAATTTCCAACTTTATATGACAGCTGTAGAGATACGTTGGACATGTTACCCTCCTATCTGTTCGAACGTTCTTTGAATTATTTTTATTATTATTATTATTATTATTGCCTTTCCAGTGAGACAAAAAGGAATTAATAATACAAGTTGATATAAATTTTTCTCTCCTTCGGTATTTGATACTTCACTAGTCGAAATTCACGTTGAAAAGAAATCTTTTTAGGAGTAAAATTATTCTTACTATAAAGTGGTTGTATCGTAAAGCTTGAATCGAAACCTTTAAAGTTCAGATAAAAAATGAAAGAATATTTATCGTTCAATTTAATTGATAGAATATTACTTAAGCATTTTGCGAGGATGATTCTCATCGTTCCATTGGTCACTCATTAGAGTGAAGAATATATTTTACTATTTTGACATTTTCAATAGATTATACTTTATAATAAATAAGTATATATTGAAATAATTTTTCTCCACACAAAAGTTGTATGAAATTGTGAACAAACAATACGCGGTCAGACTTATGATTAGATCCTTTTAAATTTATCGATCGATCGACTCTTGTTGCTTACATGAGCATAGAAAATTTATACTCGAACTACCATCCTGCATTCATTTTATATTGTCACTATAAAGTTTCAAATAATTTGGAATTATCAAAACATTCCATTTTCATCTTTAGTTACAAATGGTTCAAATATTTGGAACTACCATATGATGTTTAGAATTTTTTGGGAAAACAAGACAAGTAATTCCTAAATACTTCTCATTTATTATTATCCTTCATTTAAATTTATTTCGAGCTAACATTATGACGAATAAATTATGATTTCTTTTTTACTATGGTTGTTGTATAAATCCAATTCGATAGGATAAATCTTCGATTTCATTATATGAAATTCAGTTGAGTGTTGGCCAGTCTAAGACTCTCATGTTCATCAAATGAGAATAGCAAAGATGAAGACATTGAGATGGATGTGTACCATATCAAGATAGATACATTTAGAGTGAAGATATTAATAATAATGATGCGGGTAGAGAGACTGAGATAGTTCAGACATGTGAAGAGCAAATGTGTAGATATTGCGGTAAAAAAATATGAGAGGTTTGTCATATATAGTGGACTTAGGAAGAGATAGAGATAAACCAAAAAAGCATTGAAGTGAGATGATTAGATAAAATACGATACGACTTTAACTCACTAAATACATGATTCTTAATAGCAGTGTGTGGTGATCGAGAATTATGATACAAAAGATTGTAGGTAATTGATTTGACATATTTCTTTCCATCCTCAAAGTATTAGTATTATTCTTGTAATATCTTATTCTTAAGTTTTTATCACTATTTATTATTTCTTTAGCCTTAATTATCTTATTATCTTGTTGTTATTACCGCTTACCTCTTTTTCATCCTTGCTTTTAGCAGGAAATCTCTAGAAAATAAACGAGGAAATCATTTCTCTCTAAAAATAAATCAAAAAGGAACACCAAATCTTTTCCTCTCTTTCTGTATGTAAAATCTACGTATACACTATCGATTCTCTTTCCTCTCTACATACACACTATATACTCTTCAGATCTCACTCGTGAGATAATTTGTTATAAGTCTACTTTCTCTTCCTACAAGTTTCACCGACAATTCCAACCTAATTTTTTTTTTTTTTAAATCACTTTATTCTTTCATTTAAAAAAATAATTATATAGTTAAATTAAAACCTCACCCATTTTATTAATTTTATTTATATTAAATATACCATAATCAAATTCATAACTTCCCAAATTCCCAACTAGTAGTATTTCTTTATCTTCTCCAGCTCAGACACAGACACACAGACACACAGTAGACACAGTCCATTTTTCTCTCTCAAAATCAACCAACAAGAAGATGAACAACATGTTTACCACTCTTTTGAACAAGAATTGAATCAAGAAATCAAATTACCCAGAAAAAAAATCCTGTTTGGGGGTTTTGGGTTTACCCAAAATCTTCAAAAAATGAGCTCAAAAATCTTGTTTTTATTCACCATTTTTGTATCAATTTTCACCCTTTTCTTGCCGACAAACTCCGACATTGTTTCCGATCGAGCTACCCTTTTATCTATCCGATCTGCTCTTCGTGGACGTTCACTTTTATGGAATATTACAAGTTCGACTTGTTCTTGGCCTGGTGTTATTTGTTCACCTGATAAATCTTCTGTTTTAGAGCTTCATCTACCTGGAATGGGACTTTTAGGCCAAATCCCACCTGGGCTTTTCTCAAATTTGACTAAATTGAACTTTCTTAGTCTCCGGTATAATGCACTTTCCGGTGTAATTCCGGCGGACTTGTTTACTTCACTTCATGATTTGCGTAATTTGTACCTTCAAAATAATCTATTTTCCGGCCCGATTCCTGATTCAATCTTCTCTCTTACCAATCTTGTCCGGCTTAATCTTGCTCATAACAATTTCTCCGGTTCAATACCGGAATCTTTCAACAATTTGACTAGTTTGGGTACACTTTACTTGCAGGGAAATGGGTTTTCGGGTCAGATACCGGATCTGAATTTACCTGGTTTGGTTCAGTTCAATGTATCGAATAATCAGCTAAACGGGTCAATTCCTAGTAAACTTTCGGGTCACCCCAAGGATGCTTTTTTGGGTACTTCACTTTGTGGTAAGCCACTTGATTCATGTGATGGTAGTAGTAGTAGTATTGGAGAAGGTAAAAAGAAGAAACTTTCTGGTGGAGCAATTGCTGGTATTGTAATTGGTTGTGTTGTTGGTTTGCTTTTGCTTCTTTGTTTGCTGTTTTTCTGTTGTAGAAAAAGGGGTAAAAAAGAAACAAGATCTGCTGATGTTGGTGCTGTTAGTAAGCAGGTTGAAGTTGAAATGCCTGAAGAAAGAGGGGTTGAGAGTAATGGTGGAAAAGATGGATTCTTGGGTAGTGCAATTGCAGCTATTGGTGTTGGAGGGGGTAATAAGGATAAAGGTAAAGCTGAGGCTGTTGTAAATGATGGAAAAAGTTTGGTGTTTTTTGGGAAAATGGCTAAAAATTTCAATTTGGATGATTTGTTGAAAGCTTCTGCTGAAGTTTTGGGAAAAGGGACATTTGGTACTGCTTATAAAGCTGCTTTGGAATCAGGGATTACATTAGTTGTGAAGAGATTGAGAGATGTTACTGTACCTGAGAAGGAGTTTAGAGAGAAAATTGAAGATGTTGGGAAAATGAATCATGAGAATTTGGTTCCTTTGAGAGCTTATTATTATAGCAGAGATGAGAAGCTTCTTGTTTATGATTATATCTCAATGGGAAGCCTTTCTGCACTTTTACATGGTGAGAAAAATAGCTTCTTTTTTCTGTCATTCTTTTTCATGTCATTATATTACTGTTATGCTTTTCCTTGAATCGAGCGTCTATCGAATCATGTCATTATAGTACTGTACTGTTGTTTACCATTTACATGATCTGCAAATTTTAGTTGTTTGATTGACACTTATACTGCTGCTTTCTATGTTGCCTAGACTCTTAAAATGTGGTGGTTGTCGGTTCCTGGATCCTCCAAAAGTAGTGTATATTTGGAGGATCCAAACACGAGTCCGAGTAACATAGACTGTTTTTGTTGATTTTATGAGGCTAGTAAGTTTGAATGATCATTTGTTTTCTTGGATCTTGTTATCTGTTACTGAACTGGTGCTGTTGCGTAAAAGTTGCTGCTTTTGGCTGATGTGTTGTAGTTGCATTATTGTGCCCAATTGTGTTCAGCCACTAAAATTAATGTTTTTTTTTTACATTATTGTGCTGTAGTTGCATTATTGTTCAGGTTTAATCAGATTTTATTGTAATCTAATGTGATGAGCATTGTGTTTAGTGAATACGATATCTGACATATTTTATATGTACGAATTTGTTTTCATTGTTTAGATTAAAATACATTTTATCGACAAGGATCTGCACAGTTTTAGATTCCTAAGCTGAGGGTCTATTTGAAACAACCTCTCTACCTCACAAAAGGTAGATGTAAGGTATGCGTACACCCCACCGTCCACAGTCTCCACTTGTAAGATCTCCCTGGATATATTGTTGAAAGAGTTTAGGAAGAAGTCATAAAATTGCATATATGTGTAGGACAGGTTCACTGTGTTCAACAGGGCGAAACAAGATCATTTAACATTTAATCTGTTTGTATGGATTTAAGCCAAATGTACCATTGTTAACTTATCGACTACATGTTGTGTAAAAACTATGAATTATTTGGGTGCTTTATTCGGCATATTCCACTGCTACTATATCATGTCACAATAGTTTTGTCATTCAACTTGTCTTTTCTATAGGCAACAAAGGAGCAGGTAGGACACCGTTGAATTGGGAAACAAGGGCTGGCATTGCCCTTGGAGCTGCACACGGGATCGCCTACCTTCATGCACAAGGGCCCTCAGTATCACATGGCAACATTAAGTCATCCAATATCCTCCTCACCAAATCATACGAGGCCCGTGTTTCAGATTTTGGCCTTGCTCAACTCGTTGGTCCATCATCAACTCCCAACCGTGTTGCAGGTTACAGGGCACCAGAGGTAACTGACCCTCGTAAAGTCTCCCAGAAAGCAGATGTCTACAGCTTTGGCGTCTTGTTGTTGGAACTTCTAACAGGGAAGGCTCCCACACATTCGGTAATGAATGAGGAAGGTGTCGACCTACCAAGATGGGTGCAATCAGTGGTACGAGAGGAATGGAAAGCCGAAGTCTTTGACCTCGAGCTCCTTAGGTACCAAAACGTCGAGGAGGACATGGTCCAGCTATTGCAAGTTGCAGTTGATTGCACTGCTCAGTACCCTGACAGACGCCCTTCAATGGCCGAGGTCACTAGTCGCGTTGAAGAACTCTGTCGTATGGATTCTGGAGGTGACATAATTGACAATGATGCAGAAGTGCAAACTGCATGAAATTGAACAAGAAAAATAGTTCCATCACATTATTTCAATTTTTTTTCTTTTTTGTTTTCGATTGAGCATTTCGATTACTTTGTTCATTCTTGGAGTTCTTCAGTGAAGATAAATTGTTCATTTTATTTTATTTTTTTGAATTTATTTTCCATTAGCAACAGAGTTTTATTAAAGATCTGGTTGGTAGTTGAAATGGAGCTGTTTTTTTTTTTTTTTTTATAGATATTGATGTATTCTTTTTTGAAGGTGTGATGAACTGTATAAATAATTGAGATGACCTGTAGTTACAACTCATTGCATACTTTTTGGATTCTTTAAGATTTGCTTCTGATTTTTAAGATCTTTGATTTGTTGGAAATAGTACACAATAACAATAGTGTAATCTTATAAGTGTGGTTAAAGGCAGTTTAAGGAGGGTGGTGTATAAGCAGTCTTACCTCTCTATTGCGAAGGAAGAGAAACAACAAAATTCCATAAGTGGGGTCTAGGAAGGATGATGTGTATAGATTTGTTTTTTATAGTCTCTCGGTTCAAATAATGTATATCAACCTAGTATAATTTCATAAGTTGAGTATGACGAGAGTAATGAGTACGCAATTTTACTCCTATCTTACAAAGGTAAAGAAACTATTTCCGATTGACTCTCTGCTCATATAATAGAGTCATGCTGAGAATTTGTTGGTAATAGGTAGTGACTTATAATTATCATTAATTATATTAATGTTGTGTAATGTCAACAGCCAACAATGCCATGTGAGGTTATTCCTTTCAAAGGGGCCTAAAAAACCTTATCAAAATATGAAAAGACTTTAATGTATTTTTCATGTCCATTTGTAGTTTGGTCTGTACTTGTACTTTCACTACTTATTTTATTTTTTAATACAAGCAAACATATTACTTACTATTTAGTTAAATCATTTTAATTAGTTAAACATCAAACAGAATGAAACATACCAACCACTGTGAAAATTAGATTTTACTTATATATACCGACAATACAAATAAACTTTTACATTATATTATCAATGTATTTGTTATAGCAAATTACTTGATTTATAGATGGTTAATTGTAATCAGGGCGGATTTAAAGATTTGATTAGGGGTTCAATCTAAACAAAAGCTATTGGTTTCACGTGTGAACCCGGAAGCAAGAGGTTAGTTGATTTATTTTCTAGGTTGATTCTCATTAGTGAAATTAACTTGTTATAGGAGATTAGTTGATTTATTTTCTAGGTTGATTCTCATTTATTATAAATATAAATTTATATGTAATTCTTTTTTATATAATGTTCGTTGACACTGTCAGTATATAAATGTTAAACGTTAAAAATTAACTCAACTTTTGAGATAACGACTGGTTACTTGCTTGTAGAGTTAATATAAAAAAGACATTTTTCCAACTATATACAAGACATTGTTCCAAAAAAAATTACAAGTTTGAAAACGAGTTTTAAAAACTACTCTCCACCAGACAAAATTGAATTAGAAGCAAAATCAATTAATCATGGCTTATTATTCTTTAAGTGATGAAAACATTATTTTAATTTGCTTTTGAATAAACTAACAGTTGATCAGAAGGTCCTCCCATAAAAATAAGAGAAATATTGATTAATATAACAAGAGTAGTTACCACTGATTCACAAGGGTGATCGAGTTAATTGAGTAGGAAATATTTTTTTTTGATCAAATTCGTCGCATGATGTTTACCTAGTGCAATTTACTTCTTTCTGAAGCGAGATTTACTCAGTGTCAGTCGAGGGTTTCTTGTCATAAGAAAATAGTGAATTTTTAACACTCATTCTTTCTCTTTTTCCATTCATATATCGAAACAATTTTTTCAAAATAAATAAAGACCTCGAAGGAATACAAATATATTTTTTAAATGTAATAGTAATTAATATAACCTCTCTATATCGTTTGCCTGAATATCTTTTGGTTGCTCTATGAAAATGTTAATATAGAAAACATATAATACAACATTATAACATGAAAATCGATTCCAACGAGATCTTGCATGGTATAGTGCAATGTTATTGTACATACGTGCATTCGTGTAGCTTTCTTCTGATGTCTCTTCGTCTATTCTAATGTGTTTTAAAATATTGAAAAACATTAATTTTGGATCGTACTTTATGAATAAGCATTTTAATCATGTCAAAGATGACAAAAATTTTCAAAAAATTCTTTTTTTTCGAAATGCCCTAAGGATTATTTAACATCTTTCTATTTTTTTATTTTATTTTATCATTAGTTCAATGTAACGGATTGAGAATGTACAAAAGCTCGATCGTCATTCAAATAACGAAAGGTGCTTTTCAATAATATTATGTTGTTGTGATGGCTTGGCTTTATTTTGGCCTAGTAGTAAACTTTTGTTATGGAATTCATCCACATGAGAATCAATAGTACTTCCTAATCCCGAATTTGCATTAGCAAATTCATGTACTTACGAAATGAGACATGACTCAACTAGCGATAACTATAACGTTGTCTTTAATGGAGATGGGGTTGATATCAAATGATTAGTTTCGATTTCTTGTATCATGAAATTTGTCATCTATCAAGTTGGAATACTCGTAAAATATTGAAAAAAATTAAAAAATCCGCCCATCAGAAACAAGAAGTTCAAATGAGATTCAATGATATTGACTCATATCTCCCAGTCCAATAATTTTTGGTTGACGGCTATTTATGTCAATTTCCATTTTAATAACTCTTCGAACCTGATGTAAAGGCCCAACCACGGGTCCAAAAACTAGAAAAGTGAATTGAGATGACTAAATAACGAACGGAGATTATGTAGAATATATTGGGTGTATCGTCCTTGTCTCCTTCCCTTTACACACTATGTGCATTGTTCTGGACCGTTGATTCATTCAATTCGATGGCGGATATGATTTGAGTTCTTGATTCTAGAAATCATTTTCATATGATGAAGTTAAAAAAAAAAAATCAATTTGTTTAAACCTTAAAACACATTTGAACTACTTATAAATTTTACAAACCTACATTTTATCTGTTAATCATCAAAATACTATTCTCTTCGTTTCATTTTATATGACATAGTTAAAATTTAAATTATGTCGTATAAATTGAAACAGAGGAAATATTAAAATCAACATATTAACTAATTTAGCTATTATTAATCTCTATATGATAATTTGAATAATTTCTTTCCTTTTTTTTTTTGCCCCTATATATAATATAATAATAATTATTTTCTTTTTTAAAAAAGCAAAGAAATAATTGAATGATGGGCAGTGAAGTGTATATGTCGGTGACAGAGTGCAATAATTCTATTCTTCCACTTAGATTTTGCAATTTTTTACAATTTTAGAATTTTTTTTAATTTTATTTTGGATAGAAAAAGTGGGAACGGAAGTATTGGAGTAATATTAAAGTTGGGGGAAAAGGACAAATATACTCCCGAACTATCGTAAATGGTATGCAGATACCTCTGTCATACTTTTGGGACATTGGTGCCCTTGCCGTCCAAAAACTAGAGCAGATATACCCTTTATACTAACGGACATACACGTGTCATAATCTTATCCACAGAGTGAATGACATATATGCTCTACTTTTTGGACGGCAGGGGCACCAATGTCCCAAAAGTATGACAAAAGGTATTTGCATACCATTTACGATAGTTCGGGGGTATATTTGTCCTTTTTCCCTTAAAGTTGTTTTTGTGTAATTTATATATTACAAATTTGAATCGTGGAAGCATTCACTAATATTTGCATTAGGTTAAAATATCTGCATCACATTCTTTGGAGTAACGCTCTTCTCTGAACCTTGTTAATACGGAATGTTTTGTGCATCGAGATGTTTTTTTATCGAAGAAGTGGCTTATCCAAATTAGAAATTTTGAATTTCCATTTTGGAACTTGAATATTTCAGATTTATTGTGTAGGAAGGATACAGCTATTATTAGGAATCTTATCTTTAATTTTAAAAAGTATGTGTCAATATCCATTTTCTTCTTTCCTTTTTCAGATCAGAAAGTTGAAGTAACTTAAAGTGGAATAATAGTATTTTTAGGCCATTATTAGCCCAAAGAAATTTTTATTAAGTATATTTAACATTTAGTTAATTAATAAAAATAAATAGTTTTGGTCCTTTGTTAAGTAGCACATGGATTATATTTAGATTATTTTGAAAAATCATTACTGTCAAATGTGAAATAAAAATACAGATTTAACGTAACAAATAAATAAGTAGTGGAAAAATTATAATTGAAAATAAGAAATTAGCTACGGAACAAATTTCGTTGCTAAATAACAAAAATCTCATACTTATTTTATTTTAACAAAATTCATCAACAAATTCCATAGCAAATTTTATATTTTTTAATAATGATATATGATAAATTTGGAAATATATATTCCCAAAAATTAATTTGTAATTTTTTTAAAGCAGTCATTCTATACGCTCATTGGTGGTGCACAAGTCATAAAAGGAATAAACTGTGGAAAATCTAGAAGAAATTAAAAACTTAAAATTATCTAATATATAGATTATAGACTATAGACTATAGTACCTAGTGGCATATGATATATTTAAAAAATTTACTAAATATTTATAAACATGGATAAAAGACTTAAGTCATTTCTCACTATTTAATCATAATTAATGAATGAATGGCTACAAAAGGACCATGTCAACTTAGTTTACATTGGAAAAAGTATCTTTCATAGACTTTGAATCTTCAATTTTATTTAAAAACTAATTAAAAATAAATTAAACATGCTTAGGATAGAAACTACTCCTACTTCTCCTTAATAATAATGGATAAATTTAGTAACTATAAAAATTAATCCACTTTTTTTTTTCGCTACAAATTGTCTTTTAGAATTAAGTTAGACTTAAGGTCTATTTTCTTAACATGACATCAAAGTCAGATCCACGCCATAATTATTAATATACCTGACATTGATCGATCCTCATTCTCTAGTTGACCGGGTTGGACTTGCGGGGTGTTGGATCATGAATTCCGACCACATCAATTGGAACGTGGATATGTGACTCATTTATTACATAATCTCAGTCGTTCCTCACATCATGAACAAACTTTTGTGTATGGTAAGACCAAACGTCCATTTTCTTAACAATTAGTTCATAAAAAGATTTTATTTTTCCTTTTTAACATTCTGTATTCTGGTTAAATTAGTAATACATTACTAAAATAGTAATTTTCACTTCATATGATTTGTATTTTTAAAACACCATGATACATACATACAAGCTATGCCAAGTAAGAAGTGTAGAACAATTAGTTCACAAGGACCACCATTGTATAACTATTTATCCATGGATGTCGCTTCTCAAATTAAGTAAAAATGTAAATCTATAGCTGTGGAAGTAGAAATAATGACACTGATAGTATATGTGACCTTTGGGACGTCAGTAGGACATTTGAATAAGATGCAAGTACCTTCCTCGTTTTAAATATTTTTGTAAGACGTAAGAATTACAATAACAATAATATACGCTTGAATTTCAAATAAATTCTCATGTATCTAACCTATAACAATGACTCTAGATTACAATTTATGAAATTACAAAAACCTAGCTAGCTAATAGCCTTTGCATACCCAAATCTATTTTTTACATAAAACTTAAATGTTACTTTATATATTAATTTGAGATTATCGTAAAATCATAAATTTCACAATTTGAAAAGAACTTAGTACGTAGTAGAGAAATATGATGGATAAAAAGCTCAACTATTTCTCACCAATAATGGATGAGGCCACAAAAGGACCACGTCGTCGTTTTAGTTCACATTGGATACTTGGAGCAAGTAATATCTTCATAGACGATTGTGATTTTGATTTTTAATTTTTGATCTTTCGTTCGATATCTGTATTTGAATCCGATTAATTTTGATTTATACTACATAAGTCTCATTCTGAGGAAAGTGCTTTCTACCAAAAAAAATTTTAATCTTCAGATGATCGAAAATCTCTGATTAAGAGACGAGCAACCCATGTACTAATTTTGATTTGATACTTTACTTTTTTTTTTTTTTTTTAAATAATAATTTAAAAACATAAAGAAACTATTACTCCACTACTCTCCTTCAAAATGGAAATTCATAACTAATTCAAAGTTTAAATCACATTTTTTGGGGGAAATAGTTCAAATTATTTTGTATACTACACTTCGTTTTAAACTCAAACTCAAACTTGATTGATTCAAATTCACGTAACAAAAAGTTTATGTGAATGTTATAGCCCCCCATAAAAAAAAATATTTCATTTTTGTGGTCGAACTCGAGAGCTGTGAGCAATAACAAAAATCTTTCACTCTAAAATGAAGTTCACAAAAGATAATTGCATAACTTATCATTAACCACCACCACAATATCTAATACATGATATCAATATGAGTTATGGTGTAGTTTTCATTTTATAAAAAAACAAACAATCATAATTACGTTACGTAGTACATGTGACCTTTGAGGTAAAAATAGGACAATTTGATTAGACATAAATACATACCCTCGTTTTAAACATTTCTCTAAAATATTATATTATTTTCTCAGTTTTAATTTATTTATCCTATTTTAATTTAACATTAAATTTTAAAAAATAAAAACGTTTTTTAGATTTTGTGGTCTTAAAACATGTCATGTAGAATTTGAAATTAAAGAGTCGTAAAAAAAAAAAAAATCACCACTATTTTTTAAAATAGACTAAAAAGGAAAATAAGACAGATAAATTGAAACGAAATAAAACTATTCAATTAAATATCAACCAATCATTTTATTTTCAAATTTCAAATCAATTAAAACAACAATGCACTTCACCCAAAAAAACAAAATAAAAAACAAATTGTGGCTATCAATTTAGAGGGACCAATTCAATTAACACGTTTTTTTTCTGTCTAATTTATTTTATTTATTTATTTATTTTTGTAGAGAATTTTAATGGTTGTTTCTTCTTCTTCTTTCATTTTTATCTTCCATAAATTTTATATTTCTTATTGCATGAAGCTTCTCAATTTTATCTATTATTGTACTTGCTACTATTTTCTTCTTCTTTCTTAACAATTTAATAAGAATAATTATTCTTATTTAATTGATTTTCTAGTTTTTAATTTGTTTTATAAATCTTTGGAAGTGAAAAAAAAAAATGGATTCAAGAATGGAGATAGATTTTATGGACCTCAACAGCAAACCACAATTATCAGAAATGGAGAAGCAACACAAAAAAGGTACAAAGAATTTATTTTTAAAAATATATATATATATCTATCAACAAAAAAGGAAAGGAAAAAAAGAACAAAATCTTCTTTGATTTTAGGTTTGTTATGGAATTTTAGTAGATTTTTTAGAATTTTGTATAAGGTTATTATAAAACTATACTTTGTGCTAACATTTATTAGGGTTTAATATGAGTAGATCTCAAAGATATGGTAAGTCAACTTTATTTGTTACTATTCAGGCTCAATTATCTATCGTGATTTTTTTTTTACATAATTAGGAGGTATTTTTTAATTATAACATCACATCCCATAATTGAGGTTCTTATAGTTTTCAAGAACAATTAATTTTGTCTTAAACTTTTAAAATGAAAATAATTTGAGATAGTTATTATGATAAATCATAACTAATAATTCGAGACGAAAGAAGTAATTAAGTTGATTTTCACTTGAATCTTTTCTCTAGCCAATTTATTGTTAGTTTTCTTATGTTAATTTTAGATATTCATAATTCTGCAATTGTTTTGGCTTGCATAGTAAGTAGAAGATCTATATAATTTAGTCATAGTCTTTATTGGATTGGTCTTTTTCTTGTAGTTTAATTTGTAAAAAAATAAATAAAATCGGTGCATTAACGACTCGTTTGGCTCCAAAAAAACTTGAGAAAAACTTGAGAAGTGGTGTTTGGTCATATAATTTAGTAAATATATTTGCTAAGTATCTCAAGTTCTCAAATACTAGAAAAAACTACTATTTGAGCCAAGTTCTAATATTTGGAAATTTTTTAAAAAATCAAAAATTACCCCAAACTTTTATATTTTTATAAAAAATATCCATTATTTATTGTGTCCAACTATTATTTTGTTACTACCTCTTCCGGAAAATTTTGAATTCTGATTTGAGTGATGAAATTGAGAAAAATGATCAATTTGTTTTTAATGGGTTATAATTATAATTAAATCAGTGACAAATTTGAGTATGCGATTAATGTATTGTGTTGCTTATATTGTTATTTTGTTATTCTTGACTGTTATCAATTATATTATAAGTTATTTTTTAACAGAACATATTTATTATAGAATGATAATATAAATTTATGAGTATTTTAAATAATTTTTAGAACTTATGAGTATAAATCATAATTTTTTGAAATAATCAAATAATTTTGAAAAAAATTTGGGGTCAAACACATGTTGAAACTTCACCCAAATATGATTTGTCAAGAGAACTTGGGGCCAAACACTAGCCAAGTATCATGTGTTCACACAAGGTTTAGGAACAGAACGATATCGCACACTTAAAAGTAATACAGACAATCTATTTTAATATATATATATATAAAATTGATTTTACTATTCAAATATGTAAGTCCTAAATTTTCTCATGAGGAGTCGAAGAAAAAAAGATTAGTTGATAATTGATGGGATGAGAATAAGAAAACTAAAATATCATATATCATGATAACCTTATCCGAATAAGTTTGGTGTGTATATAGATATTGTAAGGTCTAATTTAAAAGTTTTTTTATTCTATCACGTGGTATGATATATATTAATATACTAATAAAGGTCGGATTGTCTGATGGTCAATAAAGTGAATGGATAATAGTGAGGTAATAGGTTTAAACAGGGTGAAACTATAATTTTGTTTAACAAGTTATCTTCTTTAAATTTTGAAACCGTAATGTCAAAATTTTATCCTAAAATTATTTATTGACTTCTTTTTGTCTTGCTCAAGTCTTTATAAACAAAATTATTCAGTACCTATACGAATAGAAAATAACAAGTATATAATTAAATCATTAAAGTAGGTATAAATTGATCCGAGTTTCACCATCATAAAAGATTGTTATAATATACCTATGTATCTATCTATTAACCGTGATAGGTGTATATATAGAAATTTAAAATTTAAAATTCAAGCAATAACTTCAAATGGATAAATTATTTTTTTAGTGAATTTAGCTATTTATTTTTTGGTAGGACTTTCGATTTGAAATCTGTCAAAATTTGGCTTGTCGATAATGTTTTCAACATTTTTTTTCGTTCTTTAGTTATATGTATAATTCTTTTTATTCGTAATGAAAAACTCTATCTGTTTTTTCCCCGAGGACTATAATTAGTTGAACCTCATTAAATTCTTATGTTATTTCTTGTTGGATTTGACTGAACCTTGTTAAATTATGATATTATTTCGTGTTTTCTATTTATTTAAATTGTGTACTAGCTAACTCACGATATTCTTTCATTTAGCTTCTGGGATGAAGTGGCCATTTTCATTGGCTGATTTAGCTACTCAACATGAAAACACATTTTTTCAGGTTTATTCATAATTCCCTAATTAATTCCTTCATTTATATAAATTCTAATAAACTAATCTTTTTAAAATCTAATTTTCTTCTTCTATTTTTCAGAATTACAACTCCGCCCCAATAGTTTCCATTAATTCAAAAAATTCATCCCTAAACAATTACAAATCCACCAATGACCCCCAATACTTTGGAGGGGCTTTTCCTCTAGTAGCAAAAACAAGCACTTATGACTCAAGGTATTTTCATAGTTTATTATTATGTTATTTTTTTGAAAATTATATTTTTAAAAAATCAAAACAATTATTTTTGCAGGAAAAATTATGACAATTTGATGCCAAATGAGTCAACATTGACCATATTCTACATGGGTGAGGTCCATATTTTTCCGGGTATATCACCAGAAAAGGTACTATCTTATTTTACGATTTTATTATTATCTGTTATTTTTTTATTTCGATTATTGTACTAATACATTATTTTCAATGTGACTTCAGCATTACTGTATTTTCTTTGCTTATTGATTTTGATATGCGTAACTTAATTCGAGGGTTTTATCAGAAACAACCTCCCTACCTTTTTCAAGGTGGGGGTAAGGGAGTAAGATTGCGGACACATCGATCACCCTCTCCAGACCCTAGTATGAGATTACACTGAATATATCATTATTGTTTATCAACCGAAAAGGTCCTTTGAATTAGCTCTTTAATTTATATCTATTTTTCTCTATGCATCTAGTTTTTAAAAATAAAAAATAAATGTGATATTCTGATTTTGTATTTTCTTTTTCTTTCTAAAATTATATAGGCTGAGCTAATAATTGACCTGGTTTCTAAATCAACAACTCTCCACATGGATGAGATTTTAGAAAAAGTGATGAATAAAGAAAAATATGAAGAAAATAAATCAGACCCTTCAAATGCATCCACAAATTATGCTAAAGGAGGTATTTATCTTGGTTCTTTTTTTATTTATTTATTTTTATTTTATTTTATTATTTCTTTATTTTATTTTATTTTAACAAACCTATATAATTTGTATTTAATTTGCAGCACTTGCTATGGCTCGTAGAGCAACTCTTGCCAGATTTTTGGAGAAGAGAAAGCATAGGTATTTAATTTCGCGCTGGTTTCATGAATGGTCATTCGACTTTCACATTACTGATTAAACTCACTAAATTGTTCTCGTAACGAAAAGATCACTTAACTTTATCTAAGTATTAGGATAGTCGATAAACATTTTCTGTAACTACGATGTCACTCAATTTTATTCAATGATAAAAATAAATATTGAGTGATCATTTGTGAAATTATCTCTACAATCAAATTGATTTTGTAAATGTGTTTTAACATCAATTTGAAAATTTTCATTTTCCAAAGAAAAATTAAATATCTGTCACATTATACTCAATAAAAAAATAATACAACCTTATTTAAAGAGAGATATTATTTTATTTTATTACAATTTTTTTTGTTGTATTAACATTTTATTTACTTTATATAAATATAGATTGATCAAAGCTAGGCCATATCTATATGGTGAAAATTTATCAAAGTTTCCCTTTGATATTCAACAAGAAGAAGAAGAAGAAACGGCGTCGTCAAGCGTTCATTGGGAAAACTAATTCAAGACAAATTGCTTTGTTTTGAATTATTATTATTATTATTCTTTTAGAAATATTATAATGTTTTATACATGTGCCTATCATGTTGTGTTTAATTATATATTTATATTGACAACTAAAAAATTTCAAAGATTATTGTAATTTTATTATGAGTTAAGATATAACAAGTTGCAAATTTTAATGAATTCTTGAAATTACTAAATTCGAAATGAACCTGTTGTTGAAGGGAAAATATACCCCTTCCGATAAGAGAGAAGTATGATCTCTTAGATAACTCGTATTGTACACTCCAACTTGCTTGTAATTAAGGTGTATTAGTTGGTTTTGGTCTATCGCCGTTTGATTATTAATTCTACGATTTCTGCTTTCGTGTAAATCTTACGCAATAAAAAAGAATGAAGAGTAGAATATATGTAAGCCTTACCACCACTTCGTGGAGGTAGACAGGGTGTTTACGGGTTTAAACTCTGCCACGAACCAAAAACTTGGTTTTAAGTGGGAAAAGGTAGAACGGACCATTTCGAACCGTGCCCCAGCTGGCCCTCGATTAATGGGGAAAAAATCCGAGTGTAATCGCAGAAGCATGACAACAAACAACAACATAACCAGTATAGTCGCACAGCACAAGTGGGAAAACAAGACAAACCATGCAAATTCATAATGAAAAGATGTATGATTGTTCAAGCACGCACTTATAACACATAATTGTAATAAAAAAACTATATAGAACCAACAAAAGAAGATCAGCCAGAAAATATATTAACAGATCATTTCAAGATCCTCACAAAGAACTACATTCTATTTTCCAGATTATTATATCCCGGAGGCAGCTCTTCATTTCGCGGTCTTTGAGTGCTTGATTAGCCAATCGATAACAGCATCGATATTTACAGAATCCTTGCACGAAATCATGTAGCAGCAGACTTCTCTATCCGTTATTGAGTCGAGACCTCTGATTCAACAAGCATCACAAATAGTTAACAGAGAGTGAATTCGTAAAAGGGAAGAAATTGGTTGAACACATAGGCAGACACCTAAACTTATCACGATTTTTTTATCTTGGTCAACTAAACTAAGAATTCGAACTATTGAACACCTTGTTCAATCGAAAATGTGCCTGAATTTTGATTTCTAACTACTTCTTCTTTGGGGAATCTTAATAGCTCAGTTGGTTGGCTACCTGAACTTTAACCTTGTTGGCAAGGGTTCGATTCTACACCTTGTGATCCCCTCCACATTTCCCCTTCCCCTACCACCAATTTTTTTCAACCCTCTCTTTTAATCAACTCGCTTTCTTTTTTTAGGTAGATTTTTTACAATATAAAATGTTAGATAGGTCAGACCCTTAGCTTATTCTTTTCCGTACTGCTTTGGACTGCTTTTTTCTTCTGTGAACTGGGATCTATCGGAAACAGTCTCTTAATCTCCAAGGTAGGGGTAAGTTCTGCGTACACTCTACTCTGCCTAGACCCTAGTTTGTGGGATTTCATTGGGTATGTTGTTGTAATAGGTCAGATCCTTAGCTTAGGCGTTTAGATAAAAAATTACAACGAGTTTAGGTGTCTGTGTATGTATTCTGCCAAAGAAATAAATTCTTATGTGAAGGTTAATGTTCAGCAACTTACAGTTGATCGACCAACGACTGCTGCGAAAGAGCTTCTGATTTGTCAATTTTGTTTCCCAAGATAAGCAAAGGAATTCCACTTGATGAAGGTTTCTTCAAAAGTTCATGTAACTCGGTTCTGGTTATAGGTACACTGTCTCTATCAGCAGCATCAACAACATACCTGTCACATAAAAGATCCCGAGTCAAATGAACCTGAACATGTAATGCACAGAAACTTTGTACTCGATGCCTCAAAGATAAGGCTTTCCTTTTTCGTCAAAAAGGTTAGATGAAAAAGAACACCATCACCACTCGGGCCAAATGGAAGGAAGTTTCCATGGAGAAAAAACGGTTGTACTGTGTGACAATCTCATCTAAAAGCTTAAATTGTTAAAGAAGTACGCTTTCATATACTTAATTATGTCTTCAACAAAAACTGTTCTCTAGCATTGAATTTTGTTGCTTAATAAGAAAAAACTCGAACAAAGAGCAGAGGCAAGAACTGAGAAGCCGTTTTCCTTATCCTGGTATAAAAATTTTGGGATTACATAATTACAATGATTCTACGTTTGGTTATTGGTATTAACTAAAACTGGAATAAAATTTATACCAAATATTTGTATTATCTCCATATAGGATGGGGATTATAATCCCGGGAATATCCTTGTTTAGAACCAAACGATCCCGAAGTATCATATGGACATATGCTATCAAACTAGAATGACAAGGACGAGGCAAACGAAGGTTTGACACACCCCAACTAAAACCGACAGCAATGATGTTAACTCAAGGCAGGAAAATAATCGGGTCACGAGAGAGACAGCACCGACTACTTCCCCTGGCAGACCGTAGAACCAAAAATGACATCACTATAAAATGAGCAGTTTATAACTTTATTTAATTAACACACCTTGCACCTCATTAGAGGAATTTGAGGTACATATTCACCTAAGGAGAAATTTCATCCGCTAAAGATGTCAAAATCTTAATTCAGGCAAAAGAATTACGTGCATATTGTAGTAAGCCAGCGAACAAAATATAATAAACATTGAGAAGACAGATAGGGACAGAAATTAAGATTAGAAATTACAATATCGCAGAGACACCCCGACAATAGCGCTCCCACATCGTGCGAAATCTCCTTTGGCCTCCAAGATCCCAGAGTTTTATGGTCACATTTCCTTTTGTAACTTTCCGCATATTGAATCCAACCTAATTGTAAGAAACTTTATTGAGCAAGTAACCGAAAAAAGACAAGATTACTAGTTTGACTCAGTGAGGGAAAGGTACCAACCGTCGGAATCATGTCCTCGCTATAGCCTCCAGTCTGAAAAAGATCAAAATATATAATGTCAAAAAATGTTGCCATTAAAATGAAAAAGGGGTCGGGAGAGATGGAAGAGGAGAGAGAGTATATAAGGTCCTCACAGCAATAGCATTGACGAGAGATGTCTTCCCAGCATTTTGAAGGCCTATCAGGGAAAGTTCCATTTCCTGTTTAAAAAATAGGCTAAACAAGGAAACATGTAGAAAACTTAGATATCGACAATGTCACTCAGGATCAAACGACATAAAGAATAAAGCACGAGTCATTCTTCCAACAACATGAATTTGAGTTTACAAGGACCAACTTGAATAGTAATATCTGTTAGTTTCCCAGACTAATCCAAGATAGCTATATCCAGTTATGGTAGTAATATCATCACATAATATAATACAACAATAGTTTACACGGTTGCAGAACATCTGAAACACCGCGAATACCCACACATAAGATTTTCAATAAAATCATCACTCATTAGCACTCAACGGCATTTTGATTAAGACACTGCATATATCTGATACAACATTATTTTTGATAAGGTAAAGTATTATATGGACGATTAATACCAATAAGGTGCTTCAAAAGTACAAAAGAAATCAACAAATTCACATAACTGATACGACTTTCTTTTTTGGCAAGTAATCTGATTCGACTCTTCACGTTCATCAAATCACTGATAAGCATGTGAAGAAATATTTAGAATAGTCGCTTGTTTGGTTAGCACACAGATATAGCCTTCTCTTGAATTTATACATAATTACTAGTGTCATGTTCCTTACTATAAAAGTTATACTCAGCATTATTGAAAGAGCACCCACCACATGCAAGCTATGGGGATTCGGATAAAAAAATATTCAAATATCTAAAAATAGAGTTGCATGTCAAAATGATGAGACGTTATGTGGAAAACTAACGAAGTACATTCCAAGGAGAAAATATTGAGAGGAGAATCCCAGAAGGAGATATAAGGAAAATGACTACAATAGAAATTTCTATATACAAGGTATTCCATTTTCTTCAATTTCACCTTAGCTTTTGTTTTGATTACAAAAATCATTGTATCTGTCCCGAAACTTTTATTACAAAAATCACTGTATCTGCCCCGAATTTCTCTGTCGATTTTGGACAAAGTACCCAAAATCGGTTGACCATATCCGGTACGGATCCCACACTCACGTCGTGTTGACACGGGTGCTGCCCCGAAAGTGAAGGGTCCGAGCAACTTAGATTACTACCTGAAGAAGACGGAACTAGAAGGATGACATAATTACAATGCTAATAGAGCCTGAGATGCCTTCGCCTTAAATTATTCTTGATAAAATCTGCTAACCGTTCTTATGTTTATATCACTTCTCTCTTTCTTGCATTGACCGAACAAAGGTTTCAAATGAGCTATAGACTGAAGAACTTTCTGCAACATAGCTCTAAGACAAATTCTGAAATTCGGAATAAGTCGTCGGAGATTCTCTACGTCACTATAGAAGAAAAACTAGTCCAAGAACAGAAAGTTATCTATATCTTCCCGCTTTTGGCATTGGTGCAATTTAAATAGTTCACTAATTAAATAATTCTCTCCGGTATATATTTAGTCTTTGTTATTCCGTTAGTCTTTGCTATAAAGCTTGCTAAATTTCTTCACCTGTCATTATACTGGGATCTTCCTACACCACAATATGATATACATGATGTAGCTCCCGTGATTCGTTACACTAATTGCTAAGGACAAAAAACGAGCTATTATTCTTCTACCAACCATAAAAAGAAAAACAACGAGCTGAAACAACACAATGTGATAACAGAAGTAGAGTAATCAAACTTAGGAGGAGCTACTGGTCGAACTGCAAATGCTATTACTTACTGTAAAACAACACAATCTATAACTATGCTCCATGAGCAACTCCACCAAAAGAGAACTGTCTAAATAAGAAAAAGTAAAATCCCAAAAATACAACAACAACAACCCCAATGTAGTTCCACAAGAGGGGTCTGGGGAGGGTGGTGTGTACGCAGCCTTACCCCTACCTTGTGAAGGTAAAGAGGCTGTTTCTGATAGACCCTCGGCTCAAGTAAAGCATATCAAAAAATCAAGTAAGTAAAATAAATACACTAGCGACGAATCCATGCTGAAAACAAATAAGAAAAGAACGCATAGCAACAACAAAATGTACGATAACTGAAGCAAAGGAAACAACTGGTAACACTAGAATCGAAGAATAAGACAATAGTAGAGTAATAATAACAATACATATAGGGTTAACTAGACAATACTTGACTACCTAGTACCTACTAAGCTTCTACCCCAATAATATTGTTCAATATTATTTGATTATCAAGATCATCGCTTTTACATTTCAATTAAAGTAACTTTCTTTTAAGTTCTTGAAATTGTAAAGCTGACGCCAACAACAACAACAACAACAACAACAACATTACCTAGTGTAATCCAACAAGTGAGGTCTGAGGAGTGTGGTGCATACGCAGCCTTACCCCTACCTAGTCAAGCTGATACAAACAACATACCCCGTGTAACCCCACAAGTGGTGTTTAGTTAGGACTTTTGCTTAAGAGTGTCTATAACTTTAGTATGTATCTCTAAAAAGTTCTTTTTGACCTATACACGCAACATCATTTTCTATACGCACAATATAATTTTTCAATAAAGGGTGTTCGAGTGACCACCCTTGAGTCAATGTAGCTACACCACTCTCTAGGAGGGTGGTTTCTACACAAACCTTACCCCTACCTAGTCAAGTTTATGCCAAGATAAACAAAATTCATCAACCATAAAAGAGAACAAACCAAACAAAAGATACAAGAACAACTAAAATCTCCAATTTCCACTTTTCACCTCAAAATTTTCTTTCTCACATCAATCAAAACAGACAAACAAACAAAAAAAGGAATTCCCCCCTCCCCTCCCCTCACTACAATCACACTATATAAAAGCAAATACATAACAATTCATAAAATTTCCAATTCTCCATATTTGTTTCAACCAAACAAGGGAACAAATCAAAAGGGGTTTCTTGAAAATACAAAAAGAACAAAACTTTATTACCTTCTAAGCCAATTGAGCAAAGAATCCCAAAGACCCATATTCAGAAAAGTGAAAAAGCAGACAACTTTGGTAGAATTAAGTGAATATATGAAGGGATTTTGTTTTTGTTTTTGTTGTTGTTGAAGAAGAGGTGACAAGTAATAGCCTAATAGGAAACTTCGCCGACTAGAACAAGGACAGAATCTACTAATAGGCATTTATATATGTGTGTTGGATTATTGCTGCACCCATAATTACTTCCCATCGAGGGAGTTTAGCTAATTTATAAAGTTAGCTCTTTTTTAATACTACCACCATAATAACAATATATTCCGCGTGATTCTATAAGTGAGGTTTCAGAATAGGTGATTATAAGTAGATTTTATGGGCTAGAGAATATTGTTTATGATAGATTCTTGATTCAGAATTGATATTTGTTATTTTTTAAAAGTTTGCGTTGAGTTTAAAACTCAATTATTGAAAAATATTGAGATTGTTGTTAAAAAGTTGTAACTATAACTGAAGTTATTTGAGTCGATTTTAAAAAAAAGTATTGGTGAATTTATGCACAATATGCTATCGTGATCACTAAGATTATTTGGCCACAAATCTTGACGAGTTATTAGGTTTTCAACTATAGATATCTAAAAACTTATGATTCGTAAGAATTTGATCAGAATTTATGATGAATCGTGATATCTTGTTGTTAAGGCAGGTTTTAATTAGTATTCGAATAAGAAATACTTGTGATCATTTGGATTTTACTTAGAAATTATGACGAATCACCATAAGTCATCCTGACAATCGTTGAGGCCATTTTCTCAAGACTTTTTTTAGTGGGATTAGAATTTAAATGGTGGCACTAAAAGATGCTATTTGTGCAAATGTATTGATCCAGGCCTTTGCCACATGGGCTCTGGGCTGAATCATAGAGACTAAAATAAGCCCAATACTTGGAGACTAAAATACAAAGCCCATAACAAAAAAGAAAAGCTCATCCATATATAAATGGACCAACTCAAAAAGGGAAGGGTCGTTTGCACTTTATTACGATTTTGTGTTGGTCTTTAATTTTTACCCCTCGAGGACAAATAACATTTTCGCGGACATACATTTATATTTTTGCATCAAAGTATCTCACTAGGCATAAGTTCAATTTATAGGGGTAAAATTTAAAGAACAATCAATTTGAAGGACAAATCGTGCAATTACTTCAAAAGAAAACGATTAAACAAATGAAAAGGCCATATTATATGTTGCGTTAAATAGTTGAAAAATAAGGTCATTTCTGCAACTGATGTCTATAATGTTGTGTTAATCAAACATGAATAAGCCCATTTCATTCCTAAAATGATTTGGGCCTTTTATTTGGGTTCAAAATTGGCCTTTCTAATGGTTTAAACCCAAGATTGGCCCAATTAGTTATTCAACATGATTTGTATTGGAGTCTTTAATCATGGGCACACATTTTATTTTGTATTAACACAAAAATAGTTTGTATCAACAAAAAAATAGTAAAACTTTCATCGCTATTTAACTTGTACCTACATTTTAAAAATTCTTACACGTCTATATACAAGTTTAAGCATACATGCATAAATTTCTGTCATATGAAACTTAAAAACATTTCATATATAAAGTTATTTTGAATTGGATATGAGACCATAGGAATATGACTTAAATGGTGGTCTCGAAATTGAATATCTATACACTTCGTCCACAAAAATAACATTGAGCAACTTTCACATATAGCAAACATAAAAATCATATTTGTATGTTATAGCTATAGTTTGCATAATTGCGCTCCATAGCAAATTTTATGTTTGCTATGGAGCTTTTGATTTGTATAATTCGCTACAAACATTCAATTTTATACAAATTGTTCAGTTTTGTATAAATTCATTTATACATTGTAATTTGTATAATAAGATCTGTATTTGTATAATTATAAGTGTATAAGACGAAAATATATGTATTTGTATTT
>JAJONR010008486.1:0-33608 GCA_029582245.1 Solanum etuberosum | reverse complement strand
TATAGTGTATATTCAATTTCTTAAAAGCTAGCTATCTATAGTTTCTTCAACATGTTGTGTTAGTCGGTGACGGCTAGTATATACACTTTGTTAATAAAGAGTCAACATGGTAAAAGAGCTAGTTCATAACTAGGCTTTTCATTGGTAGGATTTCTTAAACAAATAACATATATAGTGTATATTCAATTTCTTAAAAGCTAGCTATCTATAGTTTCTTCAACATGTTGTGTTAGTCGGTGACGGCTAGTATATACACTTTGTTAATAAAGAGTCAACATGGTAAAAGAGCTAGTTCATAACTAGGCTTTTCATTGGTAGGATTTCTTAAACAAATAACATATATAGTGTATATTCAATTTCTTAAAAGCTAGCTATCTATAGTTTCTTCAACATGTTGTGTTAGTCGGTGACGGCTAGTATATACACTTTGTTAATAAAGAGTCAACATGGTAAAAGAGCTAGTTCATAACTAGGCTTTTCATTGGTAGGATTTCTTAAACAAATAACATATATAGTGTATATTCAATTTCTTAAAAGCTAGCTATCTATAGTTTCTTCAACATGTTGTGTTAGTCGGTGACGGCTAGTATATACACTTTGTTAATAAAGAGTCAACATGGTAAAAGAGCTAGTTCATAACTAGGCTTTTCATTGGTAGGATTTCTTAAACAAATAACATATATAGTGTATATTCAATTTCTTAAAAGCTAGTAATCTATAGTTTCTTCAACATGTTGTGTTAGTCAGTGACGGCTAGTATATACACTTTGTTAATAAAGAGTCAACATGGTAAAAGAGCTAGTTCATAACTAGGATTTTCATTGGTAGGATTTCTTAAACAAATAACATATATAGAGTATATTCAATTTATTGAAAGCTAGCTACCTATAGTTTCTTCAACATGTTATGTTAGTCAATGGCGGAGTCAGAAATTTCACGAAGGGTGTTCAAAAAAAAGGAGGGGAGGAAGGGGGGGGGGATTATTGCTAGTGAGATCCGAACACATGAGCTCTTAGAGAGCTGTCAAGGCATCTAAAAATCATTGGACTATAACATCTTGTTCTGTTAAGGGTGTCCAAAGTTTGTTATTTAATCACTTCGCGTATCATTTTATTTATATATACGATATTATTTTTCGACGAAGGGTGTCCAATTGGACACCCTGACTATAACATAGCTACGACCCTAGCGTTAGTAATAGAATTATTAGAGACAAACATATCAACACATGTAGGATTCAAGATACCCACATGTATCATTGGACGCCGCTAAAATAATTTTTGACGATGAAAATTAGAAGATTAAGGTAATCATGAAAATGGAAAAATCTTAGTATAAGTGAGGAAAAAGGTAATCAGAAGGGGATGCGATATTATAACATAAAAGGAAGACGAAGATATAATAGACTCACTCAAAGCTTCAACATTATCAACATGAATCTATTGTTCTCTTAATACACGAATATATCAATCTGGATTCTAAGCAAATATTTTGTTGAACCGTCTCAATAAATAATTTGTTCCCAACATAAGTATAGAATTATAATTCTCAAATATTTCTTTTTTCAAATTTTATAATTTTTATGTTCGATTACACGTTAAGAAATCATGCTACTTGCTAGTATGTATTGTTCAACTTTTTTTTTTATCGAATATCTCAAAAAGAAAAGAAAAAGAGTTAAAGTAAGTGAACGTTCTAGCAACCTCCTGAATACGTGGAAGTTCTTAGGTGTGAAGCGGTTAATGGTCTACTAAATACACCTCCTCTTATCACCATTCATCACCCATGCAATTAATTAATCCAACGGTTCAGATCTATCCACCTCTTAAAACATAGCTGATTGGCTCCTACCATGTGTTCCTCAATTCTAATTGGTCCACGTCACCAAACGTGACATGCACAAAAACAATCAGCTCCGAATACGTGCAAAATGACGTGGCAGAACCTCATTGGATGAAACATAAACTTTTCTTATATCTGATTGGTCCACGTCATCGTGAGTGACTCTGTTCGTCAAAATTCAAAAAAGAAGACCAACCTTCTTTATGTAACAGAGGAGGAGGCTCGCAACTATATATAGCAGCCGCAGGGCTTCAATTGTTGATCGGAAAATCGATAACTACCTTTATCTGTCATCGGAGAAGAGAAACGAAGAAGACATTGTTCGTTTGGATCTACGAGCTATGGCTACTGCGTTGAAGAGACGCGCATCCTCGATCGTTTTCGCAATCGTCCTTTTCGGTAAGCATTACTATCCTTTTTCTATAGCTGTTTCGTTTCTGTATACGTTGAAATTTGAGCTAGTTAAGTTTTTTCAACAGAATTTCTGTGTAGATTAGGAGAATGAGGAGAATTGAACCGAGTGAACGCAACAAATCAACAATGATTAACTGCAAATTCGATGTGTATTACTTTTGATGTGTTAGTTGTAGTTAGTTGTGATATGGCTATGTATGTGTTTTAGTTTTCAGATCTGCTTCTTAGTTTTTTCAAATGAGTTGCTTTGTATGATATGTATTATTTTTTTTGAGAGAGATTATGCAATGAGGAGAATTGAACAGAGAGACGTAACAAATCAACAATGATTAACTGCAAGGTCGATGTGTATCACTTCTCGATGTGTTAGTTGTAGTTAGTTTTGATATGACTTTGGATGTGTATCAGTTCTCAGATCTGCTACTTAGTTTTTCAAAAGAATTGCTGTGCATGATAGGCATGTTTTGTTTTGAGAGATTATGCAATGAGTAGAATACAATTGAATTGAAGTCTATGCGTGTTAACTGTAGTTTATTTTGTTATGACTGTATAAGTTCTCAGATCTGCTACCAGTTGGGTCATTTATGTGTATTTGTTTCGATAAAACCATCCAGATTTTAGAGTTTAGATTTTCGGTTATTTTCCACTTTTGCGGCTATTATGATCATTGACATAGTTTTGTTTGTTAAAACTGTTATTGTGTAAATAGAAAGGGTAACTTGAACAATGTTATTTGTACAAGTGTTGTTCTTCTTTTGCTTCTCTTAATTAATGATGATAAATCCTGAATCAATACGTGAGATATTTGATCATTCTGAGTTCTCTAGCCAGCTACATTTTTGTGTCAACAAGTGCTTTAACGCTAAATATCTGATCGTAGAGAAAGAAACAATAGATGATGTAGCAACTGCGTGAAGAATAACATTTATTGAACTAGTTAAACAATTAATAACTGTACATCCAAATTGGTCCCAACAATGTCTGGGAAGTTTTTTGATCTCTGCAAATTCTTTTCCTTTCCCATGAAATTTTGTCACTTCAACAAGTAATAATTTTAGATCGACAGTCATATACTTTGCACTAATTGGGTTGTTGGGTTTGTCAACAGGGAGCTTGTTTGCATTCTCTATAGCTAAAGAAGAAGCTACCAAGTTAGGAACCGTTATTGGTATAGATCTTGGAACAACTTATTCTTGTGTTGGAGTTTACAAGAATGGACATGTTGAGATCATAGCAAATGACCAAGGTAATCGTATCACCCCTTCATGGGTAGCCTTCACTGATGGTGAGAGACTGATCGGCGAAGCAGCTAAAAATCAAGCAGCTGTTAATCCAGAGAGGACTGTCTTTGACGTCAAAAGACTTATCGGGAGAAAGTAAGGCATTGTTCTTTATTTTGTAGTGTGAAAGTCTATCTGATATAATCATATGATAATGACGGCTTATATCTGTGACAGATTTGAAGACAAAGAAGTACAAAGGGACATGAAACTTGTTCCCTATAAGATTGTTAACAAGGATGGGAAACCATATATCCAAGTTAAAATCAAAGATGGGGAGACCAAGGTCTTCAGTCCTGAGGAGGTCAGTGCTATGATTCTGATAAAGATGAAAGAAACAGCAGAAGCTTTCCTTGGAAAGACAATCAAGGATGCAGTTGTCACTGTTCCAGGTATCATCAAACATCCCCCGTTTCAGATAGATAATATCTGGTTCCAAACTTTTGTGTCATACAATTGCTGAGCATATATGTCCATCTCTTTTGAAAATGCAGCATACTTCAATGATGCCCAGAGGCAGGCCACTAAGGATGCCGGTGTCATTGCTGGTTTGAACGTGGCAAGAATCATTAATGAACCAACTGCAGCTGCCATTGCCTACGGATTAGATAAGAAAGGTGGTGAAAAGAACATCCTCGTCTTTGACCTTGGTGGTGGTACATTTGATGTTAGTATCCTTACTATTGACAATGGTGTTTTTGAGGTTCTTGCCACAAATGGAGACACTCATCTAGGAGGTAATAATGAACTTCAAAGTCTTAAAAAGAATTAATAACTTTCATCTTACCATCAGTCTTGTTCACAAGTTGTCTGTTGTTTCTCACAGGAGAGGATTTCGACCAGAGGATTATGGAGTATTTCATTAAATTGATAAAGAAGAAGCATGGTAAGGACATTAGCAAGGATAACAAGGCTTTGGGAAAGCTCAGGAGAGAAGCTGAGCGTGCCAAGAGAGCCCTAAGCAGTCAGCATCAAGTCAGGGTAGAGATTGAGTCTCTCTTTGATGGTGTGGATTTCTCTGAACCACTTACCCGGGCTCGTTTTGAGGAGCTGAACAATGATTTGTTCCGTAAGACAATGACTCCTGTCAAGAAGGCTATGGAGGATGCTGGTCTAGCAAAGAACCAGATTGATGAGATTGTCTTGGTTGGTGGAAGTCCCAGGATTCCAAAAGTTCAACAGCTTTTGAAAGATTATTTTGATGGCAAGGAGCCTAGCAAGGGTGTCAACCCCGATGAAGCAGTTGCTTATGGTGCAGCAGTACAAGGAGGTATCTTGAGTGGAGAAGGAGGTGATGAAACCAAAGGTAATGCTTCTTCCAGACTTATTTTAGTCATTTGATACTGGAGAATTTTCCAAGGCAAAACTGACATTTTCTTCTGAATTTTGACCAGATATTCTTCTCTTGGATGTTGCTCCACTGACTCTTGGTATTGAAACTGTTGGAGGAGTGATGACAAAGTTGATCCCAAGAAACACTGTCATTCCTACTAAGAAGTCCCAAGTCTTCACCACTTACCAGGACCAGCAGACAACCGTCACAATTTCGGTATTTACTTGACACTATTTTCCTAATTTGCTGAATGTGTTGTGCAAAACTCTGGAAGAAGATTTTTATGGATCTTCTGACTTGAAATTGTTATCTCCAGGTCTTTGAAGGTGAACGCAGTATGGTAAAGGACTGTAGACTGCTCGGGAAATTCGACTTGACAGGAATACCTCCAGCACCAAGGTACTTATCCTTTACTAGTTATGATAGAGAGAGTAGTACTTCAGGAGTTGCATTATGTGCTTGACTAATAATTATTGTTGTTTTCAACAGAGGAACACCTCAAATCGAAGTTACTTTTGAGGTTGATGCCAATGGTATCCTAAACGTGAAAGCTGAGGATAAAGCCTCTGGAAAGTCAGAAAAGATTACCATCACCAATGACAAGGGTCGTTTGAGTCAAGAAGAAATTGAACGTATGGTGAAGGAGGCTGAGGAGTTTGCCGAGGAGGACAAGAAGGTGAAAGAAAGAGTTGACGCCCGAAACGGCCTGGAGACATACGTATACAACATGAGGAACCAAATCAATGACAAGGACAAACTTGCAGACAAGTTAGAGTCTGATGAGAAGGAGAAGATTGAAACCGCCACAAAAGAAGCACTTGAATGGTTGGACGACAACCAGAGTGCTGAGAAGGAGGATTATGAAGAGAAGCTGAAAGAAGTTGAAGCAGTGTGCAACCCAATTATCACGGCCGTGTATCAGAGGTCTGGTGGAGCACCAGGAGGTGCCAGTGAGGATTCCAACGAGGACGATGATTCACATGATGAGCTGTAATTGAATTTGTAGGTTAATAGTTTTCTCAGAGATACTCTTTTCTTTTCTTTTTTGTTATGATTTCATTTCTTATGTAATTTCACCGTATGAAGAAGGGTGGAACGTAGAACAAGTTGGGAAGAAATCGTGAGTGAAGGACGTAATGTTGTCGCTCTGGTCTCTTTCCTCTTGTTCATTTTTTCCTACACCTGTATAGAGACGTGATTTTATTCAGAATTTAAATTTCTTATATTCATCGTGTTTGACTATAATGGGCTACTTTGTTTTACCGTTGAAGTTCTGAAAAAGGCTACCAGCCAAGTAGTTCATAATTCGTTACTTGCCAAAATTTTCGACACTCTCTTGTTCTAATTTTTATGATCCTAATTGCTTTTTAGTCTATTAAAACACTTCTCTCTTTCTAAAATAAAATTAATTTCTTAATTTACCCTACAATTCCGTCAAAAACAAAACACTTTGCTCAAATTGGTAACTGAATTCTAAAGGATTTAAGACCCAAAGTTTCAAAAATGTTAATTTTTACATAGATTAAACAGGAGTTATATTTTACTCCCTCCGATACTTTTAACTAGTCACAGTGACCAACATTTTAAAATTACACTTTCGTCATCTTGACATTAGAAACAATTGCAATTATAGTATAATTTTTAAATATCTATTTTTTTTTTAAAATTCAAAATATCAAATTAATATTAATCTAACTAAAAAGTAACTACCTTCAGAAGCCAATGCTCCAAGAATCAAGTAGTTATGCCAGAACAAAGGATGATGGCTATTGACGGAAATGTGGATATTTTCTTAACCGCAGTTCGCATTGGAGATTAATCATCTGCACATGATGAATAATGATTTGGCAGAGCGCTGGAGGTCGTGATCATGAGATGTTTTACATGTAAACAAATATTTCAAAACAGAAACAGATAATGTAATTGATAATATTTTAACTTCCAATTTCCAATTAGAAACAATGTTACCCTGACATTAAGAAGGGTAAGCAATAAACCTCAAAAGCAAAACAATTAATTACTCTTATATCCAGTGATTCCTTTCTTCAAGTGGCAATCTTATTGCTCCATGCTCCATTTATAAGTGACAGCACAGAAGCTACAAAAGATAGCATGCTTTACTTTACTAAAATCTAGAAGAGAAAATCCCTTCATCGAAAGATGATAAATAGGTGGCTACATAAGCATGTACAGCAGTAACATGATCGATCAGTAGAAAAGGAGGAAAAAAAGGACAAAATATGCTGTACGTTAGTTGTGGACAGTGGCCTGCTGCAACCAAGGCCAGTGCAACTCACAGACATCACGAGGGCAGTCACCTTCATTATCCTTGATCTCTACATCAGCACCATGCTTTACGAGAAACTCAGCAATATCTGCCCTTTCACAAACAGCAGCATAATGCAGTGCTGTCTGGCCCTCAAGGTCCTTCAATGATCAAAATAACAAGAATTTGTAATTCAGAGCATCACATACCCAGTAAACTAGAAACACCCACAGACAGTGGAAACAAATTGAAGAATTAAGAGCTTCGATGCTTATAACCAAGTTCTACAAAAGCTAACCTTCAACTAAGAATTTGCAGCCTCAAAGCTCTAGTATAATATTTCCCAAGGTACAGAACCTTTGGGAAACAAACTTTGGATGAAGACCACTTCGGTTTAGCTCTCTATGATAGTTCCACTAGCAAAGAATAACATCATGTACACCCATTTTAATTATGTTTCGAGTGATATTAGAGTTTCAGGTAGAACATGACTGTTTCTTATACTGCACTTGCGTTTGAGTGACATTAGTATTTTCATGTAAAATTAGCGATTCTTATGCGCCACTTGCATTTTGTGTCCATTACGTTTCCTTCAAAACATAGGCCACACTTGAGAGTTTGGTTGATGTTAGGGTTTTCATTAAACCATCTGCCTCACATGTACTTGAGTATGTTTTGGCACACTATTGGCCATATCATCTTGCTTTGTGATTACATGGTCAGATAATGCAATTTTGAAACTCACTAGGTTTAGTAAAGCTTTCAGCACAGTAGTCTTCTTTGCTCTCTCTCTCTCTCTCTGCAAATCTTGCATCTATGTTGCTCTTTGCCTCTCTTTTAGTTCCAATATAATGACAAATTCTCAAAAACACTATACTTAGAGAGTTAGGGGAAGAAAGAAAAAGAGGAGAGGATGAAAATACAAGAAAATTACAGCTACATCAAGTAAGGTTATGACTTTTAAGATTTCAAATGAAACAAATCATGCAAAAAAATACAAGCCCCACAAAGCATATATATAACAAATCACATAACCGAAACAATATGAGGGGTTCGGCTTAATGAAGCAAAAATATATGCACCTTGGCTGAATTGAGAACTATATGTACCTTGGCATTTACATTGGCATTCCTGCTTAAAAGCAATTTAGTGATGTTGAGATGACCACGATCGACAGCCCAGTGTAAGGGGGCACGGCCCTCACTGTCTGGAATCATTTCAAGAAACAATTTTTAATCAGGAAGAACATCAAACAAACGGAAAGGCAGAAAAATCTGCACTACAAGTTCCTGGTAGACATCGTTCAAACTACAGGATCTTGAGTCACACTCACCTACCCTAGACATTCTCTCAGTTCTCCACCCTATTAATTTTCTCTTCTTGGTAAAAATGCAAGAGAATCATCTTGTTTCAAAGAAGATCAACCCATCCTCAGAGTCGGTTATCAATTAAAAACCATAAGCAATGCATTTAATAGTGAATCAAAATTCTCAACATTAAAACACCATAAGTAGACTTCAAAAGAACTTATGTATCACATTGAGAACCAACCTTTCACATCCACAGGAATGCCACTCTCAATGCACTTAAGCAAGTTCTCGTCGTCCCCTTCTCGTGCAAAGGCATGTATCTCATCCAATTTTCTGCAAATAAAATAATGAGCATGTGATTTATAAGATTTCTTCTTCCCTAAGTATTATAAATATTACAAAATAGACACATAGATAAAAGACAAAATAAACAGAGAAAGTTACACAACTTGAAAATGACTAACAAAGTACAGCTTGTTCAAAAGTTCATTCCCCAGATAAACAACAAAAAAGTAGTTAAATAAGGATCAGAAATTGTTAAGACAATGATTAGATGCTGTTACTTTGTTAGCACCATTTGCCTCCTAGTGCAGGAAAAAAAATTAAGATTGAAAGCCAAATAAACTCAATATACAAACAAGAATATCAGAATGAAACTCCAAAGAATGTTTCTGCTTTTTGATGCCAAGACAAACTAGTCATAGACTACATAGCAGTTTGTTGCGAATATAGTCCTGGAATAGAAGAAAGGGTGACAACAAATAAAAGAACTACACCGTACCCAGTACCCATTTGACAGAAGGCCAAAAGAACAATGCCTTAGTTAAAGTTGAAACTGTCAAGCCAATTAGTGAAAGGCCTTCAGGGTTAGAACTCACAATAAAGTTTGATTAATTCAAGCGAAGCTGGAGATTTCCTTCGACAGTTGTAATTTTAGGTCGAAAATTCAACTATAACTGGGGAGGGGTAGGACATAAAAAAGAAACAGAACTATGACATACTAATATACAACCATTTAATTCTAATTTTGTTCTCTTCTCCTTTACCAGTTAGGTAGTACTCCATATGCTTACTTGAAGAAGATGAGTAGCTTAAGAGTCTTTGTTAGGAGAACATTTGAATCCAATGTATTTAAATAGTAAAATAGGGTCCTACATAAGTTGAGTTATATAAAACGTATTAAAACCTTCCCTTACAGAAAGTGCAACACTTATTGGGGTGGCTTGAAATAGCAAATAAGGATATTTTTCAGGACAGAGGGAGTGCATGATTTCCCGAGAAGGGCACATTTAAATTTGTTTACAAGCCACAATTTAAAACAAAATCAGACTGCAAGAGTGTAAGTTCAAACAAGTTAAAGAACCTTACAACTCATTTTCGGGATCCTCCTCACTAATGAAGGTACTGAAAACTGGTCCCATTGGCCCTCTAGAATCTGCATTATGTGCACCACTACTTTCTTCGCCCTTCTTTTTCTATTTGAGCATGTCAAGGAGGCCAAACAGAAATAAGAAGACATCAGGAAGAAGAAAAAACAAAGAACAGGAAAACAAAGACATGAATGCTTGCTATTAATAACAAAGATGCATGTCTTACATTTGCAGACCCATCAAGCCAGGAAGGAAATAACTCAGTCACGATATCAAGATACTTCTCCATGGCTTCTTCAGGAGGCATGGCACCCAATTTATGCCATGCTTGCCTAATACATGATGGAAGCAAATCTTAGCATCAGTCAGGTTAGAGAGACCAACCAAATATACTACTAATATCTTAGAAAACATTTGATCTATAAAAAAAATAATGGAAAACAGGTTAAGAGGATTTTGCTTCTATGACTTTACTCTTTTCGCTGTTAAAGATTTGAGAATTGCTACCAGCCTAGTATATGTTATATTTCAAACAGGATTTCAAGGAGAGGGGAGATCCACACACCCAAATAAGTTAAGAGGATATAATATACTCATTTGAAGTGATGAGCTACATGAAAAGTTACTGCCAGTATGTTTTAGAATAAAAAACTGTTTCTCAAGCCAGATCGCGTCATTGAGATCTGAGAAAATACCTTTCTCATGCCTTGGAGGATTTCATTTTCTAGAAGACAACTAAAGTGAAATCATGTCATGAAGATGCCACAAGCAACTTTATTCGAAACAACCTAGAAATGAGAACAACTTGTGTTTCCGAGCAAGGCTACAGAGAAGTCCTTGGGAACTTCCACTCACCTCATCCCTTATTATCATCCTATTGTTTATCATAACTAGCAGTAAATTTTTGTAACTAAATTTCATAAGCTTCGCTATCATTCAACATTCCACTTAGGAAACAATAACCTACAGTAGCTTATCTTGATAACTCTTAGGCCCAATATGATTCACTATATTTTAAGTTACTTAGGCCACTGCAAAGTGTATCCTCTTGCATCAGCATCTAGTGTTAGTACTCCCATCAAGGTATAATTCTGTTTAAGAAAACTCAAACGACTTAATTTGCTAATCACATGTATCATAGAAGTTCACTATTTGAGTTACTTTTCCTTCCTTAAGCTAACATGGACATGTAACATAATATCTTAAATAGATCCAATAGTCCTTGCTCTCTGTTTCTAAAGCAGAGTATCAGATTCATCAACAAAATGTGTGAAACTATCTAGTCATAAAGTAAGCAAATGAAAAGCTAAACTAAGACCATATTAAACATCCAAAACAATTAGAGGCGGATTTCGAGAGCAATACCATTTGGCACGAGCAGTCATTTTGAGAGCCGATGGCTGTGGAGCTGTGCAAGGTCCCTCAGTCGCAATCTTATAAAGCCCATAGAGCTGCAGTTGCACCTCATTTGATACCTTATGCGACCGATCAGCTGCTGTAGCCGCCACAAACGCTGTCGCAGCACTAAACGCCTCATCCAACTCAGTACTTTCTACACCTTCCCAATCATCATCGCTATCTTCACCACCACTCACCGAACTCCCTTGCAAACCGCCGTCGTTCCTCTGAGTCAACGGTTCGGTATCTTCTGAAACCCCGATAATATCAGCTTCCTCCGGTGATCTTTTCTCATCAGCCTCGGAGGAATCCGCGCGCGTAATCCGGAGATTTTCATCACGGAAAGCGAAGATAATAGAGAAGAGCTTGGCGAGAAGGAAAGAGAAAATGAGACCGAAGATTATCGACTGTAGATACTGCTGCCAATCGGCCATGATTATTGAAGTGGAAACCCTAGATCGTCGGAAAATATATATGAGCAAAAACTGAAAGAGGAAAAAGGACGGCAGGGATAGTTGAGCTTGACAGTAGCGAAAAAGAGAAAATGTTGGCAGTTGTTATCGGGATCGTTATATTATAAGTACACTACATATATGACATGTATTTATTATACGTACTGAATTGCGATACATTTCAACTTAGTACTATTAAATTGTGATACACATAAATTTGATTTATCAAATGATATTTGATAAAATATAGTAAAATTTTAACTTTGTGTAAAAATTGAAATTTGTGTATTGTAACAAATGTTTGTAAATTTTGTGGTTACATGAGTGGTTAAAACAAAGAGAGTAATAATTAAAGAATAAAGTTCCTATCCTAGAAAATTACTTACGTACTCATAGATAGTAACTTGGTAATTGAAATTTACTATAGAGAGAAGAATATTCAAATGTATTTAGTTATATATGTATGATTCATAATTAGGTTAATTTTAATTTTACAAAACAGTACAAGTATATAATGATGTGTTGGTGTATGTACTGTTGGTCATTTCAATTGCTCTGTCGTAACAGTCCTGGGCGTGCTGTTGTCGAGTCCACCATGGACTTCGCTTTGAGTTAAGCCTATGATCCATTTCTTTAAGGCTTTGAGCTAGCTTGATAGTAAGCATTCATGGCATACATAGTATGAGCTCGAACAATGTTGGGAAGAAAGCACGGACTTCCATATTGGATTTGTCTGCATCGAAACCTAAGTTGCACGGACTCATGGCTCATACGTGTCTGGATTCTCCAAAAATAAACTACTTTTTGGAGAATCCAACACGCACCCGTTGATACTTTTGAAGAGCCCAGCAACATAGGTAGAAACCCAATCCACAGACATAATTGATGTTCCTCTGTAATGCTTCCTTACTTGTCCCTGATTTCGAAAGACACCATTTTTTCCTTCAGCAGGTGCTGGTGTTGCTTGATTCACAGTTGCAGCCTTTGATGCCGGCATGACCGGAAAATTTGCTTCAGCCTGCAAGCCGGAGGCAATTTCAAAAACACATCAAGCACACTAACAGAAGCAGTAACAAATTGGTTCTGCTATTAGTGTGACTATGATCAGTATTGGCAGCAGCATTAGCTACCCTTGGATGTAAGATTCCTATGTCATAGACTGGCGTCATATCAGGTTTGAACAGCCCAAAATTTCTCTCACATGTTGGCCCTGGCTTTAAGTCCTCGTTGAAGAGCGCGAAAATGTAGGTTTCAAATGTCCTGTTGGGCATTAGAGGTGTCCCAATTCCAGACATCACGTGTTGTATGAGCTTTCTGTTGTATTCAGCTGCAATTCCAGTGTCTACTCCTGCTTGCCCTGGATCTCCTCTTGATGGCCATCCAGTTTCAGCTATGACAATCTCAATGTCTTCGAAATCCAGGAGCTTCAGGGCTGAAAAGACTGCATCTAATTGTGCATCCAACATGTTTGTGTAGGTGAGTTGTGTGGTCTCGTCGAAGACCCCTGGATTAGGCCTAAAGAGTGCATAATCAAGTGTGTTATCAGACGAATCAAAAAATGGATATGGGTTTATCATGAATGGTGAATTAGTAGCTCTAAGGAACTCAAGCAATGGCTTGAGAACATGGATGTCATATCCTGGTCTAAATTTCCCAGTAGAAGGTGGGCTTGAATTTGAGAGTATACCTAGGAAATGTGGAGTAGAAATTTGGATGTGACGATCCAAAGACTTTTCAACAAGGGCAGCCTGGAGGGTTTCCATAGCAGGGAGTAGGCTCACAATAAGTAACTTGTTGGCAGTTGAAATTACTTCGTTGCCAACAAGTATTCTCACTATGTTGGTTGCAGGGACGTAAGGCAGGACGTTAATTTCCACCCATTGTTGGGCAAAACTCAACATGGTAAGCTGCGGAATTAGATCATTGGGGACATTTACAGTCACTGAAATGCCAGTGCGAGCAAATGCTTTCAAGATTTCTGGGTTGGCGTCAAAGAGCCTCACACGACGAATAAAGGTGGAGTCACGGAGGAAGCTCGCAACTTGGACTGGCGGAGGGAGGTCGTCAGCAACTGTACCATAATTGACACCAATTGTTCCTTCCACTCCTATTACCAAAAAAGTAGTTCGAATTATATCCACTGACAGTGTATATAAAACACGCATTGTGAATATAAAGCATCACTTGCTTACCTTGAATGAAAATTGGTGCAAGAAGAACAAGCAATGCACCGAGCAGATGAGCCAGGGGTGTGTTGAAAACCTTATCCATTGCTCGGCTTGGTCGTCACAGGTTGCTGCAACTTTTTTTTATGTCTGCATGTCAGCAGCTTGGGTGAAGAAAGGCACCTGTTTGGGATGCTTTCCTTCGAAAATGGGCGTTCCAGCTGAGTTCTGGAGTGTCAAATTAGGCAAGGAATATTCATGGGCCACCTCCTATTGGATGAGAATCTTTTCTTTTATGCTTTCGTCAATGTGGGATTGAGATATACCTATTGCTAAACAGTAAGGAATATACTTTTGAAGTTTGGAAAAAGGGCTTTATATACTATTGAAGATTGGATAAACTTTCCCTAAAGAAATAAGAGAAAATTTTGAGAAAAAGAAATGCTCAACTGGGTAACTTTAAGTACTTCACCATCGACAAGAGGGAGTTGCTCGGATGGTAAGCACCCCTCACTTCCAACCTGAAGGTTGCGAGGTCGAGTTCCAAGGGGAGGGGTAAAAAAACAAAAACAAACAAAAAAAGTACTTCACCATCTCCATTCTCCCTCAACTGGGTAAATTTAAGTACTTCACCATCTCCAATTGTTTAGAGTTCCAATTTAGGAGGGGTAACAGTTTCTAACAGAGAACAACAACGCTCATATATACTACCATTTCGCTTAAAATATCCTTTCAGTAACTTTCAAAAGTATAGCTTGGCATTTTGCCGTTAGACAGATCTCCCATAATATCCCACTGTTCAAGTCCCCAATTTCCTGATGCATATTTCTTGTCCGCGACAACAAATCATAAATGGAGCAAATTACAGAATGATTTGCTTCTAAAAGACCAAACATAAGTCCATCAGTTGAAAATTGATGCTTAATTAGACTATCAGGTATAAATGACGTAAGTTACAAGGAGAGTTGAATTTTAGTTGACATTACCAGGATAACTCACTCGCTCACTTTGCTATACCAAATTGACAAATATACAAGTACGTAGTAGCTTACATTCAATTATTCCACGGAGCATGGAAGATGAATCAAGTCTGAAAAAACTGGAAAATAGCATAAGGTTATCGACATCCCAAGTTAACTCTTCCTTCTTCGTTAATAGTTTTATTTCTGCATATCTTCTGTAGATCAATGTAGCCAATGATTGTGTCCTCAAAATCTGCACCATCAAGTTGTGCATCATTGAAGGTAGACCCAGATAGTACAGTGTTCTTAAATGAAGCTCCCTGGAGGTTGGCTTTCTCAAAGTTTACCCGATCGAGAACAGCATTCGAAAAGTCTGTCCCTGTATGTACAGAAGAGTCAGATTTCAAACTTTGAAAAAAACGAAAGTATTCAAAACAACGCATACAAGCATAGAAAGCTCAAGTCATTCTTTAGCCCTTCCCAGCGAGACATAATAGTGGTTGTTGTCAAATTTACCCATGGCTACTGTCAAAAATCAGAGAAAGCCTTGAAGGGCAATACTACCATGATTTTCTAGAACATATATACTCCAAATATAAACACTTCAGCTTCAATTGGTTTTGTTTCAGCAAAGAGAAGAATAAGAAAGCTAGAAAAAGAAAAATGAGCAGTACTTAATCTACCAAAACATGCGCTCTCCTATAAAGATGCTTCAGCTTAACTTAAATTCATACACACAACATCCATCCGATACGCAAGTAGTTTTGATGAGAAAAGAGTTATTCGTATTAGTCAGTTGGCGAGGCAATAATAAGATCACAGGTGCTCAATCTCAATTTCTATTTCATCTTTCTCAAAAAACTGAGTAGTTGAAAAGTACTCTATCAATGTGCAAATTTCTAGCTGGACATGAATGTTTGGACATATATGTCTTATAATAATTCAATCAGCTGCACTCAATATTTCCCTTATTTCTTGCATTTCTTTTTAGTTTTAGCCTTTTGCTTCTTCAGTCGCCTTAAAATCACAGGGACAGAATATTTTCTGCAAAAGTGTAATGTGAACTTACCCTTAAAACTAGCACCAACAGCATAAGCCTTAGACATGATCACTTCAGTCATGTCTGCACCATCAAATTTTGCATCAGACATGAGTGCGGCTGCAAGTGACTTCCCCTTGAGGTTAGTTTTCTCATTTGTGTAATCACAAAAGCGCAGATCAAGTGGCTTATCATAAACACCATTGGCTTGACCTATTGTGTTTCCAACAAAGGCCCGTTCACACCTATTTGGATCTGTTGATAATGGAGGCAATCTCTGCAAAATCAACCCGAAATGTAAACAAATGATAGATAATGGAGGCAATCTCTGCAAAATCAACCCGAAATGTAAACAAATGATAATCTTGCATACATGTATGGACCTATGAAGCTATGACAAGTCCTGATAGATTAATTCTGAGTCAAAATGCACGTAAGCTTATTTCCTGTTTTGAGAACATGAGCTGTAAGATGTTTTCTCTCATTTTATGAGGAGAAATAGTTCAACATTGCCATTGTAGTATCAAAGTTGCTCAATGTTGCGTTAGGCTTTTGGTCCATTCATTCCTTGCAGTCAGCAAATCGTCATTTTTTACCCCTCAATTTTCGACAATGCTTTAAAATTTCCCTCAATTTGGAGCTCCATTAGGGGTCAAGGATACAAAACAGTTTTCATATTGGCGGGGTTAACATTAGATCAAAAGTCTAACGAATGGCAAAGTTGCTCGATTTGAAACAAAAAAGAGGCAAATTTGACCCTTTTCCCTTTTATAAAACGCACTTTCACAAAACATCAAATATCGCAAATCCCGTCCAGCTCAAACCTAGATTTCTGCGTTTTCACATGAACAATATAGTTAATGGAAGTCTTAGATACTTAAATGTACATATCAGGAGTTAATCATCATGTGGATCGAAAAATTATACACTAACTTTGAATTTCTTAATGCCAACTAGATTAGGCTACTTATTTGCCAAACTAAAAACTTAAATGGCAATAACCTTTTGCGTGAATTGGCTCACACAATTTAACTTGGCATAAGCTTAGACCCATCAATCAACAGAATATCTATACGTACTTAGCTATGAAAAGAACCGTCACACATTTTAAAACAAAAAAATTAAGCAGATTTTAGACCAAGTTTTAGATGAGATGTAATTAACAACACAATTCAATACTGTGACATTATAAAGGTCAGCTGTATTTTCACCCGCTCGAACCCGTGACCTATATGTAAAATAGAACATATTGAAGGAAATATGTGAAATCGAATAGCAATAGAATAACTTCACGGCATTTGGCCCAACCTGACCAGCAGCAATAACGGGAGAAACAGAAGAAAGTGCCCAAACAGCAAGGAACCCACAAGCAACATTCCTAAGTTGCTTAAACTGAGTTGAGCTTTCCTCACTGTTCGAAAAATCCTTGGAAGCTGCCTCCAGGTGCATCAATCAAACATAGATCATAAACGAAATTCAGATGCGATTTCAGCTTGAACATTTATGAGAATTTGAGTATGAGAAAAAACGAGAAACGTACCTGAACATTTGATGGGTGAGTAAAGTTGCGAAGGGCGATAAATTGGGGAACGACAGAGAGAATGAGATTTATACGCTAAAGGAATAGATATTGACGCCATTTTTTGTGAGTATTATTGCCAGCAGCTCCGTTGTTCTCATATACTTATCCATTCATAACCCCAGAACTGTAGATACATCTCCATCCTACGTGGCATCTAGACGCTGCTCCTTTTCTTTTTTTTTCCGTTTATTGCTTCTTCTTCTTTTTTCCTTTCTTTTTCTGTTGCTTATAAAATAGCCCCTCTGTTTTAATTTGATTGTATGATTTTTAACCAGATCAAGAAATAAATAAACTTTTGAATCTTTTTGATTTAAATGAAGGAAAGATACATATGTTAATTATATAAAATTCTAAATTCTAAATCAAATATCATACTATTTAATATTATAAGTAAATAACTTACATTATATTAGTTTATACATAATTTAATACTAAAATAACTCACTTCTAAATCAACTATTAATAAACAATCTCTAAGCAGTTGAATGAGCGATGAAAGACATCTTTTCTTAATTATTTCAATTTTAGTTTAACTTGTTTTGCTCTAAACCAACACAAAAGATATATATTGTCATCGATCTGTAGCAGTACTCCAACAATACCATGCAAGTTTTTATTTGATTTGATAAGATATTAAATATTTACGGGTCGTTAGGTAGAAAACAAGTTATTTCAGGGATAAGTTATTTCACTTTGTATATGAAATACTCTCTGTCCCAATTTATGTGGCACTTTTCATTTTTCGAGAGTCAAACAATTTAAGTTTGCCGGCAATTTACGCATGAAATCTTCAAATTTTTAGAAATGAAATTTATATATTTATAAACTACGATGAAAAGAACTATAAGTTACAATAATTAACAATTCAAAATATTTAAAAGATGTATGAAAAATTTACAATCAAAGATAAATTTGTTTGAATCTCGTAATTCGAAAAGTGCCACATAAATTGGGACGGAGGGAGTAAACCTGTGGGAAAACAATTTGAAAAGTATTTTCTTAAAGTAATTGGTAAGGACTAAGCTGGTCGATATATATCGAGAAGAAGCCACCAGCTGTCCTCATTGACCATTTTCGCCTTGTTCCATCTCTATCTTTTCGCCCAAAAATCTCTCTGTTCTCTGGACTAGGGTTTTTCTGTTTGATCCATCAAATCTTTTGACGAATAGTTCAGAATCCTATCAATCATGTCTTACGAGAAGCTCGACGGTTTGGCGAGGTGGTTCGGCACTAGTGTTGCATCGGCGTTTTTCGCATCCTTGGAACGATGCTCGTGTGTGAATCTCAACACTTCCGAATCCGACGATGAGGAAGAGGAAGAAGCTAAAGAGCGCCCTCTCATGGTCTCCGCCCTCCCTTCTCACCTCGATTCCTGCGCTGCCACCACTAATCCTACCTCCGCTGATAACCTCCCCGTTTGATTCAGTAATTTTTTAATTTTTTTTTACCTGTTTCTATTGTGAATTTTGAGTGTTCGTTTGCTAGTGTTGTAACTTTGTTGAGAGGATAGCAAGGAAGCAACTATGAGAATCGAAGCTGTTATGTAGTGATTGTTTGAGATGATTTGCGCTCACTATGTAATGTATTTTACTTGAATTAGCTTGAACTACTAAAAAGGAGTAAGCTGTCAATTTTGTAAGCATTGTTGTATTTTGGTATTGAGAATCATTCTCTGGACTTTCTGGTCCTGAAACAACATAGCATGTCTGTGTATTATGTGTGTCAATATATGAGTATGTACATGCAATGTTACTAATTTGAATTTAACACTATTGAATAAGGTTTCGTTATTCCTTTTTCCAGTTTATGTTAGTGTAGGTAAGTTAACTTGTTCTATTGGTTGTTTATTGCATGTTTGTGTCATAGAATTCTTTTGTAGGAATATAGGAAGTAAAGAGGGAAAGGCATGACAAGAAGAATATGCATATATAGAAGCATATTTAATGCTTTAACAACTAGCTCCTAAGTTGCTTGGACTCATCACTTTCGGTGTCACACATGTGTCGACATGACATTGGGTGTGGGTGGGGTGTGGGACCCATAATATACAATGATTTCTGTTGGATACCAAAATCAACGGAGAAATTTGGAACTGACAATGATTTCTGTTAGATGCCAACTTGAGAAATTTGGAAATATACAATGGAGGAAAAGGACATACACGGAGCTCGCCTAAGTTGCATCGGACTCGGATGCATCAGCAACGACCAAGCAGCATCCTATCTTTCTTAACACTTTGTAGTTTGTACCCTTGAAGGCCCATCTTCTATGGAAGGATAGAGTTCTTTTACAGTAAGAGTTGTTGTTGGAACAACCAGTGCTAGTTTCTTGTCTGTTTGAGGAGAAACCACTGTTAGAAGTGTTCAAGTAGAAGCTCCTCTTTCATATGCAGGTTTAGGCTAACAACAGTTTTAAGTTTGCAATGCAAGTTTGTCTGCCAAATGGATGATATTTTGGTTTATAGAGTGTCGGAGACTGAAGTTAATTGAAGTACTCATCAAGTTGAGCAACTCTTCAGGAATGATAGGTCTTCTTGTGTCAGAAAATAACTTGAAAAGGAAAAGTTGGAAGTGGAAAAAAGAAGATTAAAGGAGGTGTATTTGATTTATCCTCTTAAAATTGTAACTTTATGGATGAAAGTGAACTTAATAGCCGCTATACCTAGCTTTAGCAATGTATTGATATTGTTTGATCAATGTTGTGTTATTCTTTATTGCTTTTTAGTTAGATGCCAGAGTTGTTAAATGAAATGAGGACTTCTTATGGAGTATTAACTTGGATTGTTAGAGACCTGCTCATTGTCAATTTTGTGGCTGTAGAAAAATTTGGGCACTACATTTACTTCCAGATTTTGTTTTAAGAGCTACTCCTTTAACATTGTCAGATAGGATTATGACATTGTTGGAGTGTGCAGTTCGTTAAGTGGATCATAAATGTTGTTACTACACATGGTTTGTAGTGATCTATATAATTCCTTTAGTTTAGATATGAGATGATTTGTGAATCTATTTTAGGTGAAAACCATCTTTGTTACTTCACTCCCCACAAAAATTGTGCTGCTGCATGGCCACAACTTGTCTTGATTAGAATGATTATAGTTGCCTTTGTGTTGACCCTGTGGAGAAACTATGGTTGACTGTAATTGTATTTACTCTCACAAGAATACTCTTAAGTGGATCTGCCTCAACTCTCTAGTTGCACTTGGTTAGATTATGCCTGTTCTGTAAAGGAATTGGTCAATTATAAAGTACTGCAGTGTATAGAACGCTTCCTGTTGGAATATCTAAAGAGTAAAGATCATACTGAAATGAGGATTGTGTAGTGCTGCTCAGATAAAAGACTTTGGAGACCTCTGTATATCCTAAACCAATGTCATCTTGGCCAAATCACAATTCTATTGATGAACTGTTGACTGTTTGCTTAGACTAATAGAAGAGGTAACTAGTGTTTTGGTTCTAGAAGAGCTTACCTGAACAAAAGGCTTGGTTGATATGAGTCGAAGACTTGGAACACTCTTGATGCCAAATTTTTGTGCTGTTTCAGACTTGGACATCTTTGGCAATGAAATATATAATTATATATAGTTGATAATTCCTTAAGATAATGATACCTACTTCAGCGATGCTTTTCCCTTTTTCTTTTTTTCTTTTTGATAGTTTGTCTTGCTGCTTGAACAGAAGTTTGGTTGGGATCCATGATTTGCTTCTTTTCTCATGTCCACCATACTTTTGCAGCCTTATCTCACCTAGACAAGTTACAATGCTGCTTTATCTTTCTTTTTTCACAGAACTGGGATCATGCTGCAAATTTGTTGAAGTGGTCCTTTTGGCTCCATCAGCATGGGTTTCATTTTTCTTCTCCGTCAACAGAGTGGATTCACTCTGGTATAAGCTGTAACATTTTAGTAGACTTCAGATAGGATTGTATAAAAGTGTATTGTCTGTTGAAAGTGTCTTGTAGTACATTAAAAGCACTGCTATGCATTTTCCTTTCCCTTCACCTCATCATATTGAAAGTTACGGTGACAGAATTGGGATGCATCGTATTTGTGCTACTTAAATTTCAAAATATCCACTGATTATGACTCATGTTTGTGCATCATCTATACAAGTCATACCTTCTTGGTGCCAGACTTGTGTTTGCTTATATTGAAAGACAAAAGTAGCTGACCTGTGGGGCTGGGACGGCTACTTTAATGTTCATTTGCTTAAGCAATTACCTTTACTAATAATATTTTTTAAAAAAAAAAAAAACAAGTAGCGAAATAGAAATGAAATAGTTTATAAATTATATGCTTTGCTATTCATCTGTTTTTTTCCAGTTTCATATTAAGGAATGAGATCATGGACTAAATGTTAGAGAAATAGTTTTGTTTGTTATTTCCTTGTTGGCTACTTCTTCTAATAATCGAATCCCGATCTCGTAGTAGCTCATTGACGAATGATTTCTCTTCACAATATAATCTGAAACAACTCAAGTTTGACAGTGCAACTACACAAATTCGAAAAACGGAGAGAGAATTTACATCCACGGTTCACGAATAGACCCACAATTAAAATATTTGATTGGTACATCAGATACTGGAATAAAAGGGCAGAGCATATGATGAACAAAAGTGCAGTTAAGAATTTTTCAGCCATCAAAGACTTGGGCTGTTTATTCACTCCATTCGATTATGTACGTTATTTGATCCATTACAACCAAATCAATAAGATATATTTGTTATCGATTAGATATCCTTAATTAGTCTCAATTTAATCGATAATCAAATCAATAAGATATGTGTTGTCAATAAGTGCTTTAGGAATTCATGGACCAAATCCTTGCAAACTATGGACTGTTTTTGGAATATGCACTACTTTGGATGACTGTTAATCTCAATTTTTAGTTCCATGATACAGTCAAGTTGGTAAGAATATCAATTATTAATTCCCACAACACTCTTGGAGACAGTTCCGTATTCATGAAAATACTATTAACAAATTTAAATTTCAAGAACATCAACGACAAGATTGGATACAAAAATTGATGAACCTCAACACAAGGTTCAATTGGGTGTAATTTTTACTTTGTAGGAGAGCCCTTATAAACTCAATGCATATACACTAACTAAAACTACTACTGTACAGAACTAACATTTGACGTGATGAGTCAAATTTCATACCCGTTGATTCATCATCAACACCATGAAACTACTAAATCTAAACCCTTTTTTTTCCCTTTTCAAAGATTGAAACTACTAAATCTATCTTTTAAAGCTATAAAATGGAAATGACATCTATATGTTAGTGTAATCCCGAGTCACACCGGCATACATACCCCTCTTAACTCCCACTTCTTTTATCAGAGAAAGAGCACTTGCTAGAGAGAGCACTTGCCTGGAAGTATTATCACATTTGTAGTAAACTCAGATTCATGTACAATTCCGCAGCTAAAAAACCAGTGCACCAAGAGCTGCCCACCTAGCCTTCTCACTAGTGTCATGTGGTCAATCCCGTCTTCGTTGAACCAAATAGCAGATAAAATAGTTCAATCATTCTGATGAGCCAACAACCAGCATGAACTGTGCAACTATAAAACAATCTCTACTTGTGCAAATATATATCCCACACCATTGGCCAGCAGATATCCATCTCCAATAAGTTAGAATTACAGGATTTCTCCAGAACAAAGCCGAGATAGATATACCAGAGGATATTTATCAATTAGTGGCAAGGGCACGGCACACACACACACTGTTGTATCCTTCCATTGAAGCCAGGATGAAAAAGATTGTTCTTATAAGGGCGGCCCACAACATAAATTATCCCACAGGAGGCTCCGAAAGAAGAACTTCCAGTTCCAGAAAACCCTGTAGTACCTACTACTCAAAGTGGCAAAGGCAACCCATAATTATGAAATGATCGTATTCGCCCATCGTAGCCAGCAGTAACAATAACTAAACCCCAGGCATGAGAATTGGATGAACTCTGGCAAGAACTTTTCAGAAACTTGTATTCAGATTTGCACATCCCAGAAGACGTTGACCGGGGACTTGACACGGGAAGCTTCTCTTCAGGCCAGGTTGCTGATCCTTTTGGAATTGCCTCATGGAACAACTCACTGCCCAAAGAAAGATAAGGAGAGGATATGAAGGGTAATATGTTGTTTGAAGTTTGACTTAGTCCTCCTCCACAATGCCGTCCATTATCTGGATTTACAGTTTTCAAGCCGGACCAGGGTATTGCAATGGTGGAATCACTGGAGAAGAACTCAGATGACCTCACCACTTTAGGTTGAGATACATAATCTTTGGGAACGTCGCAGTTCCATACATAGACATTAGAATCTTCAGACGCTGAGACAATATGCTTCCCATCCGAGGTGAAAGAGGCAGAGAGATGGTTTCCTGCAGTTCGCGGACCTATAGAACAGAGTAGAAGTAAATTAAAATCAGTAGAGGATAAGAAGCTGCAAGAAGTTAAGCCTAGAAACTACAATGGAGTCGCAAGTCGCAACCAGTACTCAAGTGAAAAAAGAAATGCGTCTCCTATACATCCCACTGTCATACAAAATCACAATATCAATTTGCAGCAATTCACATTGCCTTTATTCATTAAAGCAAGCATAAGGCACTCAAAAGACGGGACAAACAGACATCAAATAGAATATTATCTGAAATAGGAGAAGGGAACAAACCTTTGTACTTTCCGATCACATTGATACCATCTAGGATTCTGACGTGAGAGTCAGCACAAGTAACCATAACTTTTGATGGGTCTTGTGGAAAAAACTGCATTCAGAAAGCAATGTATACGCATCTCATCATAAGGTATAATATCAGAAAATTAATCTGACCAGAACCACAAACTGTAGTTTGGTGATGTAATATTACCTGAAAGCCAGTAATCCTTTTGCAAATCGACTTCTTTTTATTGGCCAAGCACATCTGCTCCTCTAATTGTATCTCATGACCTGTCACAATACAACTTTGTCTCAACTCCAACTAAATAAAATATTGTACATTTTTGCTGAAAAAGCATGAACTATAATACTGAGCCAAAATATTCCCAAACATTCCCTGTAATCTTGCAAACACATTTGACACTCCAGAAATAACACATCACTAAGTTATACATGATAGCTACAAATAGTAGTAACATCAGGTAATTTGTGCTCTCATGAATAAATGCCTCTTAACTTCTATTATGGTTGTAATAAAAGAGGCCAAGAAGTGCAGACAACCACTAGCAAAATGTCATCATTTTCGAAAATCAAATCTTAAGGTCAATCAACAGCCACGTTCCATTTAAATACGAGTAACAATTGGACATATAGTGCTGCAAAGCCATAAATTTAAAAATCTGACTCTGGGAGATATTAATGACGGCAAATAACAATACCACAAAGCAAAGAGTGAATGTTACCTTCCAAACTGAAAAAACGGCAACTGCCTGCCATTGAGCCAATAATCCCACCCTATATGAAGCAGATTATTTGTTTCAATAATTTGCTCAAGTTTCTGAGTCTGTACTACAGGGGTACAATGATTAAAAAGATGAAAATTAGCATACCTTTCCATCAGGACGATAGGAAACAGCAGTCACTATGTCTCTGATGTCCGTCCAATCCAATACTTGACAGCTGTTAACAGCCCAAATTCGAACTTTCCCATCTATTGATCCACTGATGAAGTATTCATCATTCACTGGGTTAAACTGTATGCAAGTCACTGGAAAATCAAAGTGAGTAATGCAGCATGAAACTCAATCACTACAAACATGTTAATCACAAAAGAATTCTAGAGTGGAGTTTAATAAAGGCCTGTACATACCATAATTACTATGTGAAAAAACTCTGAGGCACAGATCATTTCCAACTTGCCACAGACGAACAGTTTTGTCAGTTGATGATGAGAGCAAACACTGCAGAAACAATACATAACAAGAAAGACGATTACTTTCAGAATTTTTCAGAGAATTGTTGATCAAAGACAATTTAATAAACTTACATTATTTTTTGACCACGAGAGATCCAATATCTCCCCAGTATGCCCTTGGAACACATGCAGTGGTTTTTCCATAATTCGAAAGACCTTTGGAGGGAAAACGACACAAGCAGAATCTCGTGTTTTCTTAATGCCCTTCAACTTACTACTACTTTTCTCTTTATCTGTCACCAGAGGAGCCAATTGAGAAAGATGATTCACCGTGAAATACATACATGAAGGATCCAACTCTGGGATATCAAATTCATTGGATCTCTCATCTTCAACCACTTGCCACACCCGCACAATCTTATCTTCACCAGCACTAGCTAGGTACTGTCCATCAAAACTGAATTTCATAGTTAAAATTGAACCCTCATGAGCCTGGATCTCCTGCCCCATGAAAAGAGCAGAGAGTTCCTTCAACCGCTTCTTACAATGGTGAACTTTAACCCTCTGAACTCTAGACCTCTGAACAGGGTTGGAACTGTTATCCTTCAATTCAAGACATCTCCCTTCGGCATTTGCTATGCACGTAAATGACCGTAGCCTGCTTAATAACCTACTCTTAACTCCATTTAGTTTCTTCGGTGTGTCTCCATTTTTATCCAGTTCTCCCTGTCCAAGTTCACCAATAACAGGGGACATACATGAAGAGTTCTCAGGCTCACAAGACATTAGCAGTCGTTCCAATCTGACAGGCCTGTTATTGCTCTGCTGGCCGTTCTCTGCCTGAACATGTACATTGCACCCAATTCCACTATCAACATTGCCACTTCTAAATGAGAAATTTCGATTTGAACCCAACTGTTTAGGTGAATCCAAACCTTCGCCCCCACACAAACCAGACCTAGAAGACCGGTAAGAAGAAAACTCGTCCTTATGAATTGAGGTTCGTAATACGGCTCCACTACTCTCCATAATTCTTTCAATTTCCCCAGTAGATAAATTGGAGCTTCCACCTATATCTACTGGATCTTCTCCAGACATTCCATCTAAACTTAAACCCATCCAACAACGGAATTGCTTACGCCGCTCAACAACACTTCTGGGGGTTTTAATCCACTCATCATAGCTAACACCATTGACAACCCAAGAGCCAGAATCAGGAATTGGGGTAAAGTTAGAACCCAAATCAGAGCCCTGGGAAATACTATCCGGGGCATCGAAAAATCGACATTCCCCTTCATCATCACTGAAGCTACCCATTATACCTTGAGTTCACCCCATGAAACCCCACATCAAGAAATCATCTTTTTAAGCCCTAGGAAATGTGTTAAATAATCCATCCTTCATATAAACCTAAATAAACAAATGAAAAGGAAATTGCATTTAGTAAACAAACACCCAAACACGACTACCAAGATGACTAAAACTGATTAAAAAATTCAAAAAACTCCATTATTCTAGTGACAAGAAAAACAATTATACTATCCCCTCTTAACCATTACAACAACAACAAAAAAAGCAATAGATCCAGCATGGATCCCAATCCACTCACATTGAACCTGGTCTCCCCCACATAACATACTTCAATTTCAATAAAGGGTACTACCCCCACCCCCTTCCCTTCCCCTCTTATCCATCTGCATAGAAATATGAACCCTAACTTTCAAACCCAAATAAATAAGCAATTGAAAACCCAACAACAATTTCGACTCTTTATAACATTTAAAGGATTATTCAAAACACCCCACAACAAGAATAAGAAAAAAGATCAAATTTTTACAATCATTAACATGAAAAATTTACTAAATCACATAGGAAAAAATCAAGAAAACATGAAAAATGAAGGGCCAAGAAGATTTTCTCACATGGGTCCGGCTTGTTTCAATGAAATTGTATGGATGGGAAAAAAGAAAATGTATCAGAGAGAGACAACACAACACAACACACTCTTCCTTCTCTTCCCTCTCTGAACAAAGAAGAAAGAAAGGACTGACCATTAAAATAAAAATAAATTTAAAAAAAAAAACAGAGAATAGAAGGGTGTAATTAATGGAAGAAGAAGAAAGATCTAAAATTAGGAAATATTTTTTGGCAAAAAAAGAGAGAATAATTTTGGGGTAAAAAAGAAAAAAGGAAAAAAAATATTCTTGATATTCGTGATTACGGATGGCCCGAGAAACAAGATTTGGAGGGTAGTAATAGTACGATCTCCGTTTTATTTTACTTGATCCTTATATTAAAAATAAATATTAAAATTTTAAATATATTATCAATATCGTTAGTTTAATAAAATACACTATTTTTAAAATATTATGTTACATCAATATGAATCAAGTAACATAAAACGGCGGGATTATTAGGGTCTGGTCCTATTCCTATGTGGTCTCTTTGGTACTTTTCTCTATTGTGCGCCACCCTATTTTTGCCCACAACTGTCTCATTTACAGAGTCCCCCTTCTCTTTTTATTGTATTTTTTCAGCTTTTTTTTCTGAATGGAATTTTTTTGTTCTACTTTTTAAAAAAAATATATTTTTTATTAAGTGAAGTGGATTAAATGGAGCAATATGACTATTGAAGATTTATAAATGGTTGGGTACATTTTTTAAATTGGCTTATTTTGAAAAGTGTTTTTCAAAAAAGGTATGTTTGGTGAGAAGTTTGAGTTTGACTAATTAATTAAAAAATATTTTTGAACAATAATTGATATTTGGTAAAAAATTTAAAACATGTTAAGTATATCTTTTCAAAAGTTTCTTTCAAATAAATATATTTTGAAAGGAAAAATAAGCTCCATTTATAAGTAACCAAACTCAATTATGGAAAAAAGATCTTGCAAGAGAGCACTTCTTTTTTTAACGAGTCCTATCTCACGTAAATTTGAATTAATTAAAGTCATAATATAAGTATAAATATACACTTATATTATGACAAATATAACTTATTTTTAGTTGTATAAAATTTTAACTTTATATTCATGTACGAATATAACTTATTTTTACATGCATCCTTTTCTATTTTAATTTTAAAATATTATTTTTAACAAATCTCAATTAAAATCATATCCAAATATTTACTTATAAAATCGTCTTCAACTTGCGTTATTAAATTACTACACATTGGATTAGGTTTGTGTAGCAGTTAATTTCAGAATTAGTTACGTGTGTTTAAATACGTATACTCCATGTTAACAGTTAATCGCATTTAATTATGCGTGCTTTAATTGGGTTGCATGCTAACAGTTATTCTTATTTACTGTTAATAGCGACGTTAAATAGTTTAATTGTCTGGTCTTAAATGTGGTATGTCTCATAAATAAAATGCCAACATTTATTCTTACTACATGTTTTTTTTTTAAAATATTGATGAGTAGTACTACCATTGTTTGGACTTGTAATGTTTGTCAATTTTTAGAAACTATCTTGTTTTGTTCAAGTACTATAGATTCTTTTTTTTTGTTTGAAAAAAACAAATTAAAATGTACTACCTCCGTCCATGAATAGTTGTTCATTATACTATTTGGAATGTCTAACAATACTTGTCCATTTTATGAAAATCAATGGGTAATTTTACGCTTAGTTCCTAATTTACTCTTGTTATTAATTATAGTCATTTCTCTATTATATTTTTTAAGACATTGTATTTATTATATTCAAAGGGTAATATAGTAAAATTACTCTTCTATTTATAGTTTCTTAAGTAGTGTGCAAAGTCAATAGTGGATATGTATTGTTGGACAGAGGGAGGACGTACTACTCTTTTCGTTTTATATTAGTGATCACATTTTCGTTTCACACGTTCTTCAGAAATTATTAATAAGAAGTTCTTTTATTAAACTATCCTCAACTCTTTTCAATATAATCATTTAAAAAAATAAGAATAAATAGTCAATACCAAAGTTAATTGACAATTTTTACTAATATTGTTAATTAATATGGGATAGAGGGAGTATTTCATAAACCAAAGTTAACCCTTAGGTAAATTTTCGAAAATCCAAAAGAATTTGTCACCAAATGCATATTTAAGGAAACTAGATATTTTTAATTGATTTATTTTTCCTTCTCAAAAACGCATATTTCTAAAAATAATCCAACAGAAGGAAAGCACAAACTAATTAGTGGAAAAATTTTTATCCGCACCGAGTGTATATATTAAATTAATGCAATTTTCATTACATATTAATTAATTAAGATTAAGTAAAATAAACTGTAAATTTAGTACATGGCATGTGATTAGATATTGATATAGAAGAGGCTTTAATATAGTTAATTGAGATAAAATATTACTGAATTAATTAGTTGAGATTTCACGCTAAAATTTAAGATGTGATTATTTAAAATATTTCACCTTTAACTGATTAGTAATGGTAAGAGCTTTCCTACATAAAATGCATACGATATTTAAGAGTGACAAAATTAATCTAAAATTCATCCGATTCATTCTATGTTTCTATGAATTGGATCATGATCTAGTTATTGAGTTGACCTAATGAATTGAATTCAAAATGACACATCAACAGATCAAATCGAAATAATACAATCAGTCAAATCAAAAAATGTAATTCATATAAATCTAATTACTCAAAAATAATATGTTTATTTGAATTTAATTCGTTATTCTTAATTATGTACTATTGATTTTAGAGAAGAAAAAAAACTAAAAAACATTATATGACTCCAAAGCTCAGCAAAATCATGTTGCTAAGGAAAAAACCAAAATGCTTAAAGTGGTATCTTTTTATTAGTGAATATCACACACATTTTTAGTATAATGATTATAAGAAACAAATTAATAGGTCATGAACTTCTGGATGAAACTTCACATGAACCTACCATGATCTAGTCTTGGCATTTAGCAGTTGTTATGATTGTTGTTTAAAAAGAGAGGGATCATGTGTTAGGTTGAGCCGATTGGGTTATGACCCGTTATTTTAGTAATTCACAGAAATTTCATTTGTTTAGCGTATAAGTATTTTTCTTTTCTTCACTTTTCATTATTACGAAACTAAGCATAATTTAGACTTTGTTCTAGACATATTATATCCAAGTGGATTCGTATGTATCTAATTTTCTATCTCACTCGCTACTCTCTCTCTGTATCTAGTGTCCCAGATACATATATATGGTATTCAGATACATGTATTTAGTGTGATTTGCATGTATCTAGAATACATAGACTATCTCGTTATCTTTCTCCTATCTCACTCGCCTCTCTTCCTACTTTAGTGTATTTGTTAGAAAAAATGATAGGAAGTATAAATTAAAAAAGAAGATGGCTTTGAGACGTGAAGAATCACTTTCCTTAAGGAGATATTGCTCATATATTAGGGAAAATACAAGCAATTCCCTTTAGAATACAACAAAACTCTTGTATGTACTTGCAGATTTTTCTTAGGCTACTTTTAGAGAATCCTTATATTTATAGAATTTATGACCTTTCATAACAATCATTCGTGGACAATATGTAATTATTTTAAACTATATGGAAAATTAATAAATATAATAAAAATGTTTGTCTAATTGTATAGTATTTTTATCACAATTCATTTTGATTCAAGCAAATTTTAAGCAGATTGACTTTTGGTTCGATCACTAATTTGACCCGCCCGAATTTAATTCAATCACACACTTGTCACCGCTAACAATATTGGTGTTATATTTTTAATTTTATCATTATGAATGGTGAAGCAAACATCAACTATGATAAATTCCTAAGGGGCCATTTCGTATGCGAAATTAGGTGATATTCCATCTTATTCTATTTCTGAAGTCGAATAAATTAATTCATATATTATCATTTCAAAATTGTAATCACAAGATAATTTAATCCGTATATCAAACGATTTCAAATACATATGTGAATCTTCCAATAGGAATTTTCTATTTTTGTAGGAATCTGACTATACACTGCGGGCCCAAAAGTGTAAGATCAAGCTTTACTTATTTCGTGAAACAAAAAGATGTCTCACACATAGTGTCAGTTGGATGAGACACCTAATAAAGATTCTTCATATAATAGAGTGTGGATTAACGGCTAGCAAGCTTCCAACGACACGATAAATGTGATTTAAATAATAAACTTATGATATATATATCACAAATTATAGATTTAAATAATAAACTTGTGATATATATATCACAAATTTTATATGATACACATATTTTAAAAGTAATAATATTTAAATAATAAACTTGTGATATTTGTTGTACCAAAGTTTATAGATGCACACAAACTCATACTAATTCAAAGAAACAGACATATTTCATGAAAATCTGAGATAACTTAAGCCATTTAATTTGGATTTTATTGTTGGCCAGTTCTTTAATTATGAAACTGCAACATGTCATTTTTGTTATCTCCTGTATTTAGATTAGCAAATCAGAAATAATAAAAGATGAAAAGAAAAAACAAAGAACTATCTGAGTTCACAGAACCTACTGTCCTTAAGAAATTTAATCCCCTCAAGTACCCGAGGTTGTAGATTAATTCCTCCTAAGATAAAACGGATTAACCATTAAAGAAGTAGTGGTACCTCAAACTTCGATAATTTCAATGAACTCAAAATGACAGCAACGAATCACACACACAGACACGATCGATCGATTTTGTTTTGTAAGAAATGTATGCAAGAGAAGGGAAGAATTCGATGCAGAAAAATGAGAGAAAGCCTCTCTATTTATAGCCAACAAAGGGTAAATGTCACAACTCTTTGAAAAAAGACAACCTTTCAGAAAGGTCACAAACCTTTGGAAAAGGCACAATCTTTCAAACGGTCACAACCCTTTAGAAAGACACAACCTTTCATAAAGGTCACATCCCTTCGGAAAAGTCACAACCCTTCAAGAGAGTCACAACCCTTCATTTCAGGTTCACACCTTTAAAACCCAACAATCTCCCACATGAATAGGGAATGACTATTGTTAAAACATATGCATGAAAAATTGTGTGATTCGTAAGTAAAGATTGATTGCATCTGGATAAGTGGTTTCCCTTTGAACTTTCCATAGTGAACATATATCGAATATACTCGGTCAATCGGTAGATTTGATATCTTTGAACCATCGAGCTTTGGTGTATACCTAGACAACATAAGTCACACAATCAACCCTTGAACTGTTTTTGGTTCTCATTGTTTTGTTCGTTTCAGCCATGAACACGTCTTGGTTTATAAGTGCTTAGAGAACTGGCCTTACCAGATTCTCCTTGAAGCGGCTTACACTTCACACTTACATAGGTGATTTCTAAATGTGTTATCCCGTAGATACACCATTTGATATACCCTGTATCAAACTTAGAAACCATTAAAACGTTCTACTGCCTTTATCCTTGTTACTGAACATTGTCTTATATGAGAATGGACCATAAAAATTTTTGACAATGTTGAACCGTCATCAAGGACTTTGTTTGATCTCCTTGAACCTAGATCTTGGGATCTCCAGTCTTCTAGGTAGAGTTACCTCCACAATGACTTGTCCTCGGTCATAGTCCCATTCCCTTTGATAATCTATCAACTCCCTCTCTAGTTAGGCTTTTTGTAAGTGGATCCGACACATTATCCTTTGACTTTACATAGTCAATTATGATAATTCCACTAGAGAGTAGTTCTCTAACGATATTATATCTACGTCATATATGACGAGACTTTCCGTTATACATCATGCTCCATGCCCTACCTATTGCAAATTAACTCTCACAATATATGCATACTGGAGCTAAAGGTTTGGGCCAAAAATCTTTCAAGAAATTTCGGAGTCATTCAACTTCTTCACCGGCCTTATCTAGAGTGATAAACTCAGATTTCATAGTAGAGCGAGCGATACTTTGGAAGATTTCCAAGAGACTCCTCCTCCACCAAGAGTAAATACATATCCACTCGTGGATTTTACTTCATTTGACCTGGTGATTCAATTTGCATCACTATATTCTTCCAATACTATTGAATATTAGTTATAATGCAAAGCAATAGTTTTTAAGTATGTTTTAAATACTCCAAAACTCTTTTCATTGTCATCCAATGAGTTTGATTGAGATTACTCGTGAACCGACTCAGTTTACTAATAGCACATGTTATATCTGATCGCGTACACTTCATGATATATATCATACTTCTCAATACTCTAGCATAATTCAATTGTGAGTCGTTTTTGCCTTCGTTCTTTTGAAGTACAAAACTCACAATTATTAGAGTCTTGACAATATTGAAATTCAAATACTTGAACTTGTCAAGTACCTTTTCAATCACATCAGTAACTTCAATGTCTTTCATATCGAAGTTACTTTCT